>JACWFU010000024.1:0-83519 GCA_019775405.1 Aureobasidium leucospermi
ACAAAAACAAAACATACAGCAGCAGGGATTCCCACGTGGTCACCCACCGTAGTACTAATCTGCCGTTCAACTGCTTATGTATGGCAGAGCGGACGGGATGCCCAGTTTTCAGCTGACTGTGGCCGTATGTGCTCATTTCCAGGGACTTTAGGAAAATATTCGTCACATCGTCTTACAAGCACGAAAGCATCTCACCATCGTGACGTTGCTTCCATTTTCAACACTCTACTCGAGTACAGCTCACGCCGTCGCTCCGCGCAATCATTACATCTCGCGACACCCTCATACTTTCACATTACATCTCAATCTTTGCGACAAAGATACTATGGGATCTGCCTATAGGTGGAAATTCGTCTGCATGATGCACGCAGCCGACAGACCAACCTCAGCCTTGCTCAGCCTCCAAAAAACACACCAGTGATCATGTAGGCAAACCAATGGCTCAAGACTCAGCCTTTTTGACGTGCTTTCACAGCATTCTCCAACAGTAACGCGAAATATTATTGGATATTACAGTATATTCCAACTTGGCGGATGCCTGACTTCCTCTGGCGGCGTTGTCGCTGCATCCTTACAGTCTGAAGTCTCTGGTAGACCGCAGCTATTTCTCGTCATGACCAATGTCAAGTCTGATATACGCGCCGCCAAGCTATATTGTGCAAGGTAAACTTGTATACGGCTGAGCTGACAGCGAAGCAGAAAGAGAGTGGTCTCGATGCTCCATCAAAACCTCAAAAGCGATGCCATTCCTTACTCGAGTCTTGTGTCCCCATCTGGATGATGTTGTTCTCTAGAAGTATATTATATAACTTCTAACGTCGACATGGATCCAGCTAACCGGAAGGCCGTCCCTGGAGCAGCCGAGAGGTCAGATGTTACCCTTGACCCATACCCACAGAGCCACAGGACAATTTCTATCTCCCGAAGTTGGTCTCCGGCAGTATCAGAAAGACTTTCTACTGTATCCGCGAGTTCGCGCGACACTGTTGACCAAGACGAGCAAATTCGCGACCATCTGATTCCAAGTGATCTTGTGGACGACGACTATCAAGCGCAGTCCAGTACGAACCAGCAGACCATTAACTCGCAAGACAACGCAGTAAAGACGTCTGCGGATCATGACCAGACAGCCTCGACCGAGATCTCACCCGAAAAGCCAATCCTCTTGGTTCACGAACACCCTACTGACTTGCAATGCTGGAACCCAATTTGGTTACGGAAACCAGCAATTTTAGCCTTTGCATTCATTACCTTGGCTTGTATGATATCAGTGGTAACACTTTACCTCATGTCGGAATCACGAAATGGCCTCGGCCATCACACCGGTACCAATCATCATACTTGGAGGTACGGTCCGACAGCAGGTAAGAAGACATGCTTCAGGTCCGCGACTAAGCTAAAGCTCGCAGTCATCACGATCGTAGTGATTTTGTGGTCTCAGCTAGATCGCTCATGTAAACTGCTTGCTCCCTGGTACTCGATGTCACGACAAGTTGCTCCGGCGAACCGCACGGTTTGCCTCGATTATCTTTTCGCTTTCCAGCCTGTCGCCCTATACCAAGCATTAAGACTTGGAGACTGGGCAGTCCTCTGTACCGGAATTGGTTCAATACTCCTCAAGTTATCTGTAAGACGTTCCATTCTCATGTTCAGACACAAGCTAAAGTCTGAAGATCGTTGTTTCTACTGGTCTACTGCTCACTAGACCCGCAACTGTTACGACTTCGTCTTTGAATATCGTCCTCACCAACGACTTCCAGACCGACAAAATCCAAGATATTCTAGCAAATACGAATGCTGGCGAGACATTTACCGGGATCCATACGAACCAACAGCCATATCCGAACTGGACCACAGGAACGGCGACTACACAATCGTTCATAATACCGGACAATGTTCGGCTGCCCTCAGAATACATGCTGAAGACATCCCTCAATGCGTTCATAGTCGGTCTCATGTGCGAGGTTGCTACAATGAGAATAACCCCTCGGTCCGGAAAGTCACCAAATCAAGACTTCAACTTCAATGCCACTATAGAGTCACGATCGTGTACAATCTCCGTCTCGAACATGCCTCGGATGGATCCCACCCAGCTCTACGATTTCTTACCCGATTTGCCGGCAGAAAACTTCGTGTCAAACAGTTCCCTGGTCCAGTGTGAGAATCAAGGAGTAGACAATGAACGACTTATGATGTTTCTCACTATGTCGAACCGAAATTTGGAAATCACGAACTCAAGTGCGATTATCTGTCGACCTGATTATACTCTGGGTCTCTTCGAAGTTGAGTACAAAAATACTGCAACGGATCTAGAGGACGAAGTGAGCTTGCTTACGCATGTTGGAGCTTCAAATTACCCATTCAATGCCGAACAACGGATGAAGCTGAACAATGCGATCTACAACTCTACTGGCGCCTTCCTACCGCTGCACAATTCTGAAACAATCACGGAAGCCCAAGCCAGTGATTCTAGGATGTTCAATCTGATGACTCTACTCCAAGGCCGTGACAATTCAGACTCAATGCTTCGACCATTTTTGAATGCCGATATCATGACGCAAAGAGCGACACAAGTCTTCAGTGCGATTGGTGTGCAGACCATAGCAGAAGGCTTGCTCGTGCCTCGGGACCGTCAAGTGTCTGGACAAGCAACCTTTCAACAGCAAAGACTTGTTGTCGACCGCGTCTCTGCCACCTTGATGAGTGTCGCGTTTGGGCTGATATGCAG
The DNA here is from genome assembly GCA_019775405.1 of Aureobasidium leucospermi. Lineage (NCBI taxonomy): Eukaryota > Fungi > Ascomycota > Dothideomycetes > Dothideales > Saccotheciaceae > Aureobasidium > Aureobasidium leucospermi. The sequence continues at coordinate 2,729 of JACWFU010000024.1, forward strand.
TCTTTGCGTGGTGCTGATCTTTGTTCGGCCATGGAATGTTGTGCAGCGTCGGCCGGCTAGTGCTGCCGAGATCCTCAGCATATGCATGCCCAGCACGTCTCTCAGAGCATCGCTGCAAGGCGCCGGTCATCTATCCGATGCAGAAACACAGCAGAGATTAACGGGTTATAATTTCTCATTTGGAAAGACTGGACAGGACATCTTGCACCCTTTCGTTGTGGAAGTCAGTAAGCAGCCTTCAGCCATGGAATCTGCTCGAGAGACACAAGAAAAATCTCGTTCTATTTCGTGGTGGCATCCCTGGGGCACTAAGCTCGCAACCAAAGTCGCAGTCATCTTGCTACCATTAGCTTGTATCGCCGTACTACAATATCTCCAAGCCAAGTCAAACGATCACCATGGCTTCGTCAGGTTACCAAACTCAAAACAGCGCAATTTTAAGATTGCGAACTATGCCACCCAATACCTGCCAGCTGCCATCATGGTCTCTACCAAGCTATTGTTTGGGGGTCTTGAAGATGTGGTCAATGTCTTCGCACCTTTTGTTCCGCTCAAAAACGCGCACAAGTCAGAGACAAAAACCCAATCTAAGAAGACAACATGGCTACCTTCGTGGTTGCGGAAGAGCGACGATAACTCTTACGACACACTGCAAGGCTGCTCCCCCCACACCTTAGGATACCAAGTATATAGCCGAATCTCGTTTCTTGCGTTGATCTCTGCAGTCAAACGCAAATATTGGGCTGTTGTGTTTGTAAGCTTGACTGCACTTCTCAGTCCTTTCCTCACTATCATCGTGTCAGGTCTATACACATTGGAACAAACGTCCATGGTCTATCCAATTTCCATTAGTAAGACAACAACATTCAACTTGACCTGGCCTCGAAGCTGGCAGGGGAACGATGATGATGCAGGACTGAGACTTATACAAATCTGGGACCACAATGCATCTTATCCGCTTTGGACCTATGGAGATGTTGCTTTACCCAATGTCGACATCGAGCATCAAAACTTACCCTTCACAAACACCTCTGCCGGCCTAAACGCTCGGCTCAATGCGATCTTGCCAGGTGTCAAGTCCAGGCTGGATTGTGCTCCCACTTCAAATCGTACTGTGTTCTCTGCTCCAAAATTCGAAAAATTCAGTAGAACTGGCCCCTCCACAATTGACATCAGAGTACCGGTGAACGTGCTGAACACTTGTCTTGGACATCGCATGCCTAACATGCTCACCATGAACCTCTCATTCAGCGTCTACAACGAGGAAACATATGTGGCGCAAATCACAAACGTGCACATTTCCCAACCAGCCAACAGCGCAATCAACGTCACCATCACCCCCGATCGTCTCGCCGGTGGTTTCAGAGAGTCTGATAACGGCGAAGAGTGCCCATCACTGGCATTTTACATCGCGAAATGGTCGCCGTTACCAGAGAGCGGTGACTACCAGCTTGACTTCACCGCCTTGTCGTGCAGACAGGTCGTTGACGAAGTTCAAGTCAACACGACCTTGCTGTATCCCACCATGGAACTCGACCCTCAAGCCCCACCCGTTGTTCTTGAAGGCGTCACTACGAATGTAGTTGATGCTACACACAACGGCTCTGTCAAAACCTGGCAAGTAGGATTTCAATTCGACGCTTGGGATTCCAGTCAAAGAGCCATCACAGCAGGGCCATTATCGACCAAAACCTTTCATGTGAGCCGATTCTACCAAATGGTCGTAAAAGGCTCCAAGGATGTAGTACCGATTGCACTCGACGACATGATAGGCGACGGCAACATCGAGGCATTTTCACGAGCCACTCAGCGTGTTTATGGCATGTACATGGCACAAGTCTTCTCCGGCATGAAGCAAGATCTCCAAACTTCAGTGAACATCCAAGCCACCATTGAAGCAATGACCGGATGGCGAGTCCTTCAGCACGAGCCGTCCAAAATCGTCTTGCAGATTATCTTGGCCATCATGGCGGCATGCGCTATCCTGACCTGGATCTTCATGGACACCAAAGAAGTGCTTCCGCACAACCCTTGCACGATTGCTGGAATGGCCAGTCTGTTTGCCGACAGCTCTTTGTGGGCCGAGGGGGCGTCGAAGGAGATGCCTAGGCAGGATGTCAACGGCAGAGAGGTATATGGAGACTATGGGGTCAGCTTGGGATGGCATGACAGGTTCGTAATCGATGGTGAGGAGGGAACCGAGAGTGCTCCAGACAAGTACTTTGGGATTGACAAGAGCCACGTGCCGAATCAGTGATCACTGTGTGACGAAATTGTTGAACAGAACTGGGATGAGATGGATTGAGGAAACGGATTTTTGTTCTAGCACAGTCTTAGCTTTCTTCGTTATGAGATCTGTGTTAATGTGTGTTTACTATGTAACACGTATCTGGTTCTTCATTACTCGTCGTATTCGAGAATGGGATGTGTGAGTGAGAAAAAAGAAAACAGAAGATATGTCATGAAATCTTAGTGAAGCAGAGAAAATAGCTGTTGTGTTTTATGTTAAGGATAGATCTAAGTTTTGTGGATGAATCAGCAGGAGTTTATATGATAGGAGAGAAAAAGATTGCAAAATATATAAGATGTTTATTCTAGAAAAGAAGTATATCACCTACTACTAAGGCAAATCTATTCTACTAAGGTAAGATTAGTTAAGATGTTTAGTATAGCTAGTTCTAATTCTTTTATAGATGGCCTTATTTCTTATCGATTGATATTAGAAAGCATACCTTTCTACAAGGAAGATGACTACCATCTATAAAGCTAACGACTATAAACGCGCGTTTAAAGACATCAAATCTAGGAAGGCGGTAAAATGTGTCCTAATCCAGTGAGACCCGGCAAAACGAGTCACGAAAAGCAGTTTTAATATATTGAGGTCTTACGGCTTGGTAGCAATACACGAGTTTTGCGACGCTCATGGCCCTATCTACATTCCCTACTCTTCTGCTTTACGTGCTTCTTCCTCGCGGCGCCTCCGGTTCAGGATCTGAAGATGCGATTCTCTACTCGCCTGTAGCGATGGACTAGATAAGCTCATCGGCGCTATATGGACTTCCTCAGGCATCGAAGGACTGGGTGGCGCAGCTTTGCCTCTCGTTGTGGCTATCTCACACGTGCAGCGTCAGTTAATGCAACAGACTGGGGCTATTTTGAGGAAGTCAAGACTCACGGGTAGATTTTTCATCCATGTCTGCGACTTCCGCGGTTGTCGTGTCTGTTTGGTCTTGTGCAGATGTCGGGCCACCACGTCTCGTCATGCTCTCCTTCAAACGATCCAGGATTTCTGGTCTCAGGTTTCGTATCGCTTCTGTGGCCTTCTCTACCTTTTCCCTTTCACGCGCCAACACGTCTCGGAGTTGCGCTTCCTTTTCGTCGAAGTCTCGTTGTATGGCGTCTTCCCGCTCTTTGCTCCAGTCTGTTGAGCTCTGAATCTCCTTCTGCAGACGCTTGAGCTCATCTGCCTGCTTGTTCTTTTCGGTCTGATGTTGTCGGATCTGATCCTCCATTACGCGCTTCGTGTTCTCCATCTGATTCTTATTTGGGCCTTCTTGAGTGTCCGGGTAGTTCGATTCTTGATCGGCTCTTGCGTCTTCGTATAGTTGTTCCAGTCTGTCTCGCACTGCGAATGGGTCTGGTCGGGAGTCGCCTTCCCACTCCCGGTAGTTGATTTCGGCGAAAGTCCTCTCTGCAGCTTCGATCGCCTTGACGACTTCGCGGTATTGGTCTCTTGCACGTCTGAATCGTGTGGGCATACCTTGACCGTTGAGCCACGCAAGAACACCCGCAAGAACAGTGTTGATGGCACCCAGCACCGTCAGTGCGGTTTCACCAGTCTGAGTGGCTGATAGACCAGTGATTGCTGCGGCGATGAGAATTTGAAGCAGGTAGAGGAAGGTGATTACGTAGTTCGAGAGCCCATACATGACTCGATTCTTTTGATCCTGGGCCAGACATCTGTTGTACAGACCACGATTGCGAAATCTTTCGTGAGCAGCTTTGGAGGCAAAGAAGATATCAGTCATTGCAGAAACCGGTCGCTGCTGGCCAAGAACTTTTTGATGAGCCGGATACAACAGACCACCACCTTCTCTTAGGAAGTGGATGCCGACGAGATTTTGGAAGACCTGAAGCTCGCTTTTTCGCTCTGGTGGTGGTGGATATACGAACTCCTGGTTTGGGTTGTACTCAGCGTCGCCATCGAAGAAGTTCCGCCAGTTTCGTGGTTGGTGCTTGATTCCCTTCTCGTCATCCTGAGAATGTAGTGGTTTCGTGGAAGAACCACCTCGTGTCGAGTAAGAGCCATGGGCTCGCCCTTCTTCGGCATGTGTTTGGTCGGACATGTTAATACAGCTTCGAGGACCAGAAAACTGAAGCGCATTGAAGAAGAGTGGCGGAGCTGTAGAGACACGCCTACTGTTTATATCCTAGCACAACTCTCGGATCGCCATGTCTGCTACTGGACTGTCACCATGGGTGCTTGAAGTTGTGTCGTTGATCTGTATATCACTTGCCTAAACAGTTCAACGCACAGTGTGGAGATATAACATTGCTTGTTAGCTCTTCACGCCCTATTGTGGAGATTGAGACCTGAACATATTCGCATTCAACGCGATGACCACCGTTTTGGGACATCGGTCATCAATGCTTGCCATAGTCATCCACAGCAGAACATGATAGATCACCGCAACTGTACTGATGTGCTAAACTGCAATATTGCAGGGAGGTGAAGGTGAATTGTGCTGAACAGCGCTGTATACGTGCGTAAAGGCCTTTGATCTTTGTGAAAGAAAAATTTGCAATCGACGATGATGGTCGTGTATCCACCTGAGCGTTGCGAACTTTTGATCATTGCCTTACTATGTATAAGAATCCTTTCCTGATATGTTTAAGCTGTTTGGTAGCGGTGCCGACAGTCACGAGCCGACCCCAACCTTATCTGTGAAATGCAGATCATTGGTACGTGCGATCGCTAAGCCTCTCGGAAGCGACCACTCTTTAGGAGTATGTAGTATATCTTGGTCACATGCTAAAGTATTCGATCTTCTCTCAGAGCAGTGGCGTATCCTACAGAGGTGGGTGTGTAATGAATACTCTGAACATTAAGAAGTGATCTAACGATAGTCAGACATTGACAAGGTGGATGTTGTGTTGTTCTAAAAGCCGAGCCTACTGCATGACGCAGATCATTATACACTCGTTTGAACGCAGAGTCATCTTACGCGGGTATGAGAAGAAGCAAAAGTTTTCAGCTAATGCTTTTGATCTAGTCAGATCACGCATGAGCATCGGACACCCGGCGCTCTAGGAAGGGTTTCGTAAATCGTGGGATCCCATCTTACAGCCCGGATTTAATATGATTTCTACGCCTGAGGGCTTGGAGCGCATCCGTTGTTTAGTGAGTGCCCTCAATACTTGACATGGGTCATCTCGCTCTGTTTCAGAGCTGTTCCTCGAGCAATAGAAGTAAGCAATAGGAGCTGCGTTTTTTGTGTTGCTGGCTTCTCTTGCGAGCTGTTGAATAACGATTGAGCTGAGAAGATTGTTAATAGGGACTGGAACTTGAGTGGGGACAGAGATAAGGTCTCACATGAGAGTTGTCTTTCCGCAACCAACTATTATTGCTATAAGTTGGCATCCAAGAATTCGAGCGCACATCGAGGTCATTGTATGTGGTGGCCTCAAGGCTGCAGACCAACGGAACAGCGACCGCTGCGCCCCAGAATCGGGCAACGGGACTAGAAATAGGACTAGGACGAGACGAGGCGAGCTGGGAGAACAGCTCATTCTTCTAGTCAAATGTTATCGTTTTTCGTCACGAGATCTGTATCAGTGTGTGTCTACTATATAACATGCATCTGGTTCCTCATTACTCGTCGTATTCAAGAACGAGCGTCATTGGAATAGGCGACTCCTTCGAGGTGTCATCAAGGTATTGTCTCATCTTTACACCAGCGACTTCATGCTCAACAATCGAGAAATGTCCAGCACGACCCTGCGCACGGCGTAAATTCTTGAGCTTGAACACTTCCTTCAGTGTAGCAGCCAGCGACACACCAACCAATCTCGCACCGAAGCAGAAATGCAGTCCATGGCCGAGGAGAATGTAAGAGCTGAAGGGACGGTGAGGATCCAGTTTCTCTGGGTTGGGGAAAGCGATGGGGTCCATGGATGCTTTTGAAGTGGCAATGAGAACGGTTTGGTTGGCCTTTACGTGGATGGGACCGCGGGTGCCGTCGTTGATGGTGATGTCTTGAGATGCGACGCGGGGTAGGCCAGGGACTACGCCTGCATGACGCATACCTTCGTAGACGAAGCCTTGAAGTTCGCGCTCAGATGCCGAGTCATCTTTGTGAGCGAGCTCGATGATACGTTCCTTGTAGACCTCGTAGCCAGGGCTGAGGAACAGATCGATGAGCAGCGATGCTTGTTGAGTGATGTTTCCAGCGACAGGTGCGCCCATACCAATGCAATCACCGACCAAGTCTCCAATTGGCAGCTTGGTGTCGTTCAAGGCATGGTAAATGCGATCCGCATCTGGACCAACTTCGTATGCTGAGCCCTTTGCGAGCCAATCGACAACAGCTTCCTTGACACCTTGCTGGGTTTGAAGATGCGTTGTCAAGATCTTGCGTAAGACTGGAGCGACTTTCATGGAACCATCTCTCAATTTCGTCTCGTTGAGTGGTAGGATGTTGAAGCTCTGGTACATGAAGAGAACCAGGTAGATTCCGAAGAGCTCGGGAATCGACAACATGCCGCGAGGGTTCTGTTCTGTCTTCAGAGGAATGGCGAATCTTTCGGCCAGCCAAAGAATAGGCGTGACATTGGTGACGTCTCGCACGATATCAACGGAGCGCCTAGTGCCTTGATTCTTCAGCGAGCTTTTCGCGATGAGTTGCGCAACATTGGTTCGGAAGAATTTGGTGACGTTGGCCTCGAAATTATCTTCAAAGAAAACCTTGTGCAGTATCTTGGATCTGTCATCGTGCTTCTTTGCTTGATCCCATCCAATCATGAAGTCGTGACCGTCTGTACAATTCCTAATGGCGGCCTGGTACATGACACGGAAGTTTTCACGATCTTCGAATACCTTTTTACAGCCCTCTTGTGTGTGAATGGCAACGACACCTCTGTCACTTCGAGGTCTCGTGAGGTCGTATTGATCAATCACACCGTTGCCCTTGAGGATGCCTGCCGCAGCCTTGGGTGTATAGAATGGCAGCAGAGCATAGGCAGACGTTCCAGTGAAGGCATTAGGCAGCCCAGAAAGAAGCAATTGGGGCAGCATACCTCCGTAAGCACCTGGTGGAGAAGTGCTGAGCTTGGTAACACCCCAATTCGTCAAGGTAGAACTGTTAAAGTCATAAGACAGGAATCGGTCTCCTCGAACCAAAGCGACAGCGTCATCAAGAATACCGCGACCAGTCGTCTGACCTGGACAGACACCGCTGCCAGGCATGGGAGGCTTCGTGACCTCTGCCATGAGACCCGGATAGAGCTCGAGGTTGTCGATGTGACCGTAAAGAAGTTCAGCAGCTCTGGCAGTTTCCTTGTCCGGATTCCACTCTTCGAAGCTGTTGTATGCCTTCAAGTTCAGGTAGCGACGGAATCTAGAACAGTCAGTATCTCTATCTTTCTTACATGTAAAAACACTTACTCGTTCATTGTGCAAACTTGGAACTTGTCTCGAGCTTGGAGCATTCCCATGATGTCGACGATCTTCAAGCTAGCAGGTGTACCGTGCGCACCAAAAGCATGCGCTGGAGACTCAATGCAATCTTTGATGATTTCAGCAAGATCGACATCGTCGAACATGCCATCGGCCTTTCTCTTGAGACCGCCGAATGTCCAATCTCTAGGAAGAGAGTTTTTTAGCTTATGACCCTCCGTCATAAGAACCTTCTTGAACATGTCAGGGGTCACGTCATCTATTGAGCCGAGCTCAGGAAGGTTGTCTCTCAGCAGGTCTTCCATCCACTTGGCATCAGCGGCGCTGAGTGCAGCATGCCAATGGTAGAGCACGGCAAACTCAACAGAGACGACATTACCGGTACCGCGTTCGACTCGTGTGCCAGCTTGCTTGATTTCAGCTCCTAGATCTAGAGACCATTCCGAGTTGGCCCTTGGTGTGTTCAAGATGGCTGCGACATAATCTTTCAGGACGACAGTCGCGAAGAAGCCGACATTGATGTTGCGAGAAAGCTGGAAGATGTCCTCGTCTTGCCTATGGTATTGTTAACAATCATGGTATGTCGGTTGGATGAACCACAACTCACGCTATCCTCTGCTTCTCATCCAAAGTATCCCAGTCTTTGTACTTGCCCTCCTCATTGATGGAAAATAGTGAATGGGCAATGCTGTTGTGATTTCTCGAAAACATTATCAAGACTGCGATGACGCCAGGAGGCATCATCATGATTCTTTCAGAAGCGATCGAGTCTGCGTAGATGAGTCCATTTTTGTATGTGCGGACTCGTTTCTGCTCCACTTCTGTGTTTCCGTATAGAGTGCTCAGATCAACGTAACTCGAGGTCTCGTTGATCCAAGAGTCCGTTCGAGAAGTTTGGAAACACTCGTGGATGACGATTGTGGCAAAGGAGAAGAAAAGTCTGTTGAGACCAGAGGGGTGCTCACGGAATGGACCCTTTCGCTTGAGCAGCTGCTCGTAAACAAGCTCTGGGTCGGGAAGATTGGGACCTTTCGGTCTCATGGGAGGAACGCTTCGACTGTATGGTGTTCCAGCTTTGCCCATCTCCGGATTCCATGGGTTGTTGTTGCCTCCATCGTGTCGTCTATATCTTGCCGTAGGTCCAGCCAGTGTCACTGGTGGATGAGGCAGGTCGTTGTACAGCATCTTGATAAAACCTTCCGAAACCATTGTGGACATTCCACTGTTCGGCGGCGCAGTCTGTAGTGCAGCAACGCCATGCTCGAGCAGTAGATCCTTGTCATCCATGGGCTCGCCAGATGCAATCGTCGTCAAGCCTTGTGCGACAGTTCTCATGTCCTTCACCTTCATGTGTGTGAGATCATGGATGAGGGAAGTCTTCTCGTTCATGGGCTTTAGATCCGCCTCGACATCAGTCTTGCGGTCCGGAGCGGTGGATGGCTTCCTTCGGATAGATCCGATCAATGATTTTAGTTGGCCGACTGCCATGACTGTGAATGTAGTGGTTGTGTGGGAGAAAGTAACGAAGTTAGACAGGAGGAATGATCAAAGTACTTCCAGGAGTCGTTTGGCCCTCTTGATCGTAGATATATCATCTCCAGATCATGCTTACTTACGTACGTTGATGCACCATGGCGATGCACGATTACCAACTACCAGGTTATTGGACAAGGGCGTTGGCGACGATCTTGATACCCACATATTTTCCGATGATGGAGGATCAGCATTGTACTTGCGTCTACCCGTTGAATGTATGACCTGCTCGTATATCAATGGTCAGCCTGTAGCTCGTACCTGCCTGATTCTGTGATTGGCCGAAGATATCCTGCGACGCATTTCTCAAAGTAGACAGGCTAGCAGTCGAATATGAGATACCTTGGAGATCGCCGTCTTTTGGCAGTGTTCAGCAGGCGTGGTTTAGTAAAAGCTCGAGCATGAATGACACAAATATTATTGTCAGGGTCGTGTATCGGCTATGCAATCTCGAGACTGAAAATCTTGTAGACTCGCAGTAGCTGCATGATCTTCAGTGTGGCCATGATTGGCTAAGCACTCTTCGAGTATAACGTCTTCTCCGGTCTTGGACATTTTCAAACAACGCAAGGAGGTTGGAAAGGCAGATCAGCATCCTGTTGAAGCCATCTTGATCAAAGTCGATGCAACGAGCTTGCGCACGTGCCTGTTTTCACGAGCTTCTCTCTTAGCTTGGCGTTGCGGTGCGCCAAAGGTACAGAAACCACACTCCACCACGCTTGCCGATAAGACTAGCGTCGATAGCCGAACACCGTTCCCGCACCATCACCTTGCTGCTTGATTTGACGACCTAGCTTACAACAGCACCAACGTAGCTGGCTTGATCGCAAAGACGGCGGTGAAGCGTTCGTTTAGGCAGCTGCGAACGATACAGGACAACTTCCTGAACAACGACGTTCTTTTGACTCCAGCATGTCTTCAATTTTGCATCATCTCCTGCATATCGCTGATGTGTTTCGCAGCTAGTACCTCTCGGGATATTATTGTTTCCACCACAAGCAAGTGTCGTCGTTATATTTTGTCGCTCCGCCTTGACACCCGTTATGATCTTCGATATTAAATTTCATCAGAACGAGGAAGCTGAGCTCGTGAGGCTCCCAAATCTGGCAAACGCACCGCCGTTTTAGAGTTCCTGTAGTCGCTGGCCTACAGTAGTGCGGGCGTGCTACGCTGATCACATCAAAGGTGGGTCGAGGAGATCGTGCTCACCGGTAGATCTCACATGTTTGGTAAAGCGGATCGGGACGTGACCGTCATCCTGAATATTGGTATATCCCTGAGATCTGCAACGTCCATGCTGAATAGGTTCAAAGCACGAATTGATTGGCAATTGATGGTGTGCTGGTGAGGATACCGCGCGGATGATGACATGGGGAAGACTGTGATATGAATTGCCGTCATCATGTATCCTCTTTCCAGCATGCCGCGTGTCTCTTCAATTGCTCTTTGCAACAACTCAAACTTACTGACATCTTGAGCTCTGACACAAACGAATTCGCAAGCATGGCTCGACGCTCATCGTATCCCATGCAATCGGAGCCTGTTTCAACACCTGCACCCTTTTCACCTGTAGAACACCCGCCGAGCAAACCAAGCAATCGCCAATTGCCCAGATATCTTCGCGCAATCGAAGACCAGGATACACCAAAAGGTCGTACCTTGATCATCTGTCTTGATGGTACTGGCGACAAATTCGACGGAGATAACAGCAACATCGTACATCTCGTCAGCTGCCTCAAGAAAGATGATCCACAACAACTCACATACTATCAAACGGGCATTGGCACATACAACAGTGGAGGCCTGAGCGATGGCATTGCAGCTGCCGTCGACATGGCCGTGGGTAGCGGTCTCGGTGTCCACATCAGAGATGCCTACCGTTTTCTCATGCAGACCTACCGCGAAGGTGACAAGATCTGCCTTTTTGGCTTCTCGAGAGGCGCATACACAGCTCGTTGCCTCGCAGGCATGCTCCACAAAGTTGGACTTTTGCCAGCACACAATCGCGCCCAGATACCATTCGCATACAAGTTCTACAAGGACGACACTCAGAACGGATGGGACATGAGCGCCGACTTCAAGAGAACTTTCTGCATCGATGTCAACGTCTACTTTGTCGGAGTCTTCGACAGCGTTGCCAGTGTTGGCTTCATCCCGAGAAAGCTGCCGTTGAGCAGTACTCCGAAGAACAAGCCGTTTTACTTCAGACATGCTATGGGCTTGGATGAGCGCAGATCCAAGTTCAAAGTATGTCGGTATCAGCAAAAAGACCACACCGACCCTGAATCTCGCTGGACTACAAAAGCTGCGAGCGAAGGCCAGACAGAAATGCCACGACAAAGACTCGAATCCAACAGCACTGCCGAGACATACACCGAAGGCGAAGAGATCCAAAGAGTCGGCTCCGACGCCAACAATATCGCAAGAGATGTCGATTGTCTCGAAGTCTGGTTCGCCGGCTGCCACGCCGACGTCGGAGGCGGCGCAGTCGCAAATGAACAACGACACAAACCATCTCAAATCCCCCTCCGCTGGATGTTACGCCAATGCTTCGAATGCAACACCGGTATCCTCTTCAATACACACCGTCTCGCCGAAGAAGGCATCGATGTGCACATGCTCTACCCAGTCTACCACAAACTCGAAAGACCAACTGTGGGCCCTTCCCCAAATACAATGGAGAAATACCATCAGGGCGAAATAGCACCTATCTCTCGTAGGTCAACAGTGTTGGAAGCACAAGACGACGACCACAAACACGGTCTCTACAACGTAAATCTCTGGCAAGATGCAGAGAAGCGGCAGATCGCCGAACACTGGGTGCCCGAGCAAATGGAAGATTGTCTCGATGCAATCGCACCGCTGAACGATCAACTCGTACAGGCCAAATTCTGGTGGATTTTGGAAGTATGGCCGATCAAAGTTCGATTGCAGCCGAAAGATTCAGATACCTGGGTGAAGAAGGTGAGGATGAATATGGGGAGATATCGTGTTGTTCAGGAGTCCGAGCCGAATCTGCATTGGACGGTGCAGCAGCGCATGCAGGATACTGGATATAAGCCGCAAGTTCGACTTGGCAGGAACGCGGCTTGGAGATTCATTGTCTAGATATTTTGTAGCAGTACACATCTAAGATCTGCGATGTTATTCATGAGTTGCGACTGTGCTGTACTGCGACCTAGTCATTTCCCACGGCCATAGCTGGGGTTATCTAGGCTGCAGAAATGTAAGTTGTGTTTGAGCTTAGCATAGGGGCGCACAGATATGCCCTCCCTGATTGTTGAGCTCCCAGTCGAGGCTATCTCTGACGGAGCCAGAATGATGTTTTCCTTCAGTGACCAAACTACACGCATGACAAAGTTTACGCCGAGGCACTAATGTGAGATTGTAGCGTAACGATTGAATGCATAAAGTATTACCTATAATGATGCAATAAGCTTAAGACTTCCTCTCCCCCGTCACATCCAACTCTAACGCATCTGGTGGATCCCTTTCATCGCCAGTAGCCAAGTTCGGTGCGCTGACAAGGCTTGACTGCGCTCACGAGCACTTTCCAGAGCAGCTTCGATCCTAGCAATGGCGTCCTGAGTCGGCAGTTCTGTATCTGACATCGAACGAAGAGCCAATGTCGCCTGTAAATAATCTCCATGGTACAGCGACAACGTATGACACCGTTGTGCAGTATGACGGATTTCGACAATGCGTAATATTTCGCGCATCAAGCGAGTGCACATGTATCGCTGTGTTGAAGCAATCGCTGGCCGGATGCGTGGACCGTTCAAGACCGTATCTGACAAGAAGGGTAGTTCAAGGAAAGTGCGGATGTTGGGCCTGAGGCGAGCAACGGGCTGAATGAGAAACGTGGTTCGGTAAAGGCCCATACAGTAGGTGTTGACTCGATCTGCGAGCCAAGTTACCGCGCTTGGTCCAATTGATTTGACGCCAAAGACGCGTAACTGAGGCAAGTCAAAATTGATGAGGTTGACAATGGCTCCCATGTCCCGAGGAGACATAGTACAATGCGGATCTTCAATGACCAGAGAGTGAAACATTGTGCGTGTCACTGGACTGTGCTGGTCGAGAAACAGTAGAAGAGGCATGATACCCAACGTGGTCTTCGGGGCTTCGCCGACGAAGGAAGGTCGCCAAAACGAAAAGGCGAGATCTGCATTGTTGTATATGGTTGGACTTGCTTCCGCATATAACCTCTTGTTGGTCCTGACAAGTGATATCAGGTCTGTGAAGTCGAGATGATGTATCGTGGACGGCGGTATGTCAAGATGGCACGTATCGGCCGAGTGGCCTACGTTGTGCGGCAGATCGATTTGAGTGCAACGAACGCGATCCTATCTCGTTCTGGTGCTGTTTTCGAGGTCAACTGTGAATGTGATGCGCCTTCCGTCTTTTATGGGATCCTCTAGTAGGAGTTCGTAGATCATCAGCCGTATCTCTGGAGGCAGATCTAGGAAAGAAAGCATCTGGGCGTATGATTCGAAAGAAGAATAAACAAACTTGTGATCAATAACAGACTGCTTGATGATACTGACGATAGAGGCGGTTGGTTGACAACTTGACGCAACGCACAAGACTTCGATTTCCTGTCCGAGTTAGTCTGGTGGCAGCCTTGACTCCGGAGTCCGTGCTTCGGGAGTTTGGCTTGTTTTGGCGCTTTTCAATCACCGCATGTTGTTATCTTTGCACCTTTGCACCTTTGTGTCACACTAGCGCTCGTCGCATGGTCTACTGCATTGAATTATAGTGGTGCTCATTGGCTCGAGGCCACCGCGTGACATTGTCTCACAGATCCACTATCGACACCGCGGACTTCGTTTCGGAAGTGCCAAGCCCCAATATCCCGCAAGACTGTGCGGATATATCCCACTCGTCTACCCATAGGCTAGCAACTTTCTTTCACACTCTTCTTTTGCCTGCGCATATCCTCCTAAGCTTCACGCAGTATACATATATGTTTCTGCTTTGTAATCTGTGATCTTGAGGGCGGCCAATGCCACTTTCAACTCCAACGCAAACTTTCAACTCCAACGCTATTTTCAACTCCAGGACTACTTTCAACAACACGAGAATGATCCACGATAATTTCCACCCTTTCCCGCGCCTACCCCTTGAACTTCGCGAAGAGATATGGCGACTCTGCCTGCCGTATCGGGTGTCCGAAAGGGAGGATCCTAACGACTGGTTAGTCTGGCAGGTCCTCGGATCGGAAGAAGTCAATAGTCCCTGTTGGCTTCATAAAACCAGTCGAAGCAATAAACGCCCGACATTACTCGCGCGGGTCTGCCGTGAGTCGCGCAGAGTCGCCTCTGCTACCGGAAAATGGATGCCATTCCTCGTTTGGCGCAATGACGTGTGTAGTTCTGAGATTCCGTGTGAAGCTGATTGGAAGACCGGCAAAGTCATCGACCACGGTAACTGGCAGGACACTTCCCGCGACTCTGCACATATGAATTGGACTCCAAGCTATGACGTAGACTTTGGCCCTCAGATCGATGGCCACCCTTTGACTACTATTGCTCAGGAAGCGAAGCTTTTGAATGGTACAGCATCTTTCATGCTGGACGCCATAACTAGTTGGATAGGGGAGCGGGAGCCCTATGACAAACCTATACCCTATCCGCTTGAAGGCAGGCCGATATCACCAACAAATCAAGAAGATCTAGAGGCACTAAAGCTACTGCCAGCATGGATGGTAGTAATGAGAGTGGTCGTTATACACCTCGACCTTGGACGAGCTGCCGACAGCGGTCTGTTTGGACTTTTAGGAGATGAAATTATACAAGTGGTGGACGCCACTCTACCGTTGGCTTCGCAGCTGTATGCGCTGGCCGAGCATTGTGAACGTGGAGCTTCTGCCGTCACGCATGCCCAGGACTTTACTCGAATGTCTACAAACGACATGGATGCCATGGTGAAGCGTGTAGCGTTCAAAATGTTCCATGATCATGAGATAGGCAAACGTCTGCGGCCAGCAATCATGTTCAGGCTGTGTACAGAGATGTGTAATCACATCAACACGCCGAAACAGGAGCACAATGTCTAGACTAGACATGGTGGGACGAGATGAAGCCCAGGCTGCACAGTGCAGGATATTATATGATATCTCCATAATCACGTAATTGTTGTCCTAGCCGATCACTCAAATCAGGCTCGATTTGTCTTTCTCTCGTGCGTAGTTCCTAGATTGTCTATAGAATGAAGATGTGTTGATTGATGATACTGCCGATAGAGGCTGGTTGGGTGACGCAACGCGCAAGACTTTTGATTATACGTTGTAGTGGCCTGGAGAAGAAATCGCGTTGAGCCCCGACAGTCATCGCTCCTTCCTTGGGAAAAGTGCGTCTGAACTTGACACTCTACAAGGCATCTGCAACCCTCTTCACCTCGTAATCTTTATCTAGGCCATGCTTTACAACAGCAACTTCTCCTTTCCATGCAAAGAGAATATCGCCCAGATCTGTGACATTGATAACGAGCCTGGGATTGGCCCTCACCCAATCTGAGGGTGGCATGAAATGATGCAAGACTTCATCTTTGTCTTTGAATGAGGTTTTTTTGGCAGAGCATATCCACCCGTCAGTGCCCAAGAAGACCTCGAGATCTTGGTAGGAGCCGATGTAACACTCCATCTGGTCGCAGACAGCCTGCTGATAGGCTATCACTTTGATTTCATGAGAGCCGGGCGAAATCACAGGAATAGGGATGCTGAAAGCCCTTGGCTTTACTCTAAGTCCGTGACCAGAGTAGTTGATAATGAGGGCCGAGTTGTTCAAGATCGGCGCAACACCTCGAAGTTGCATGTCTGACTCTAAATCTTGTGAAAGATTAATGCCAGTTTTTACATTAACTGATGCGAGATTCTGCCAAGAATACAAGCGGATCGTCTGACTATGAGCGGAAATGAGGATGTTTGAATTTGTCGGATGATTTGTGAATGCGTAGCTGACCTCGGGTTCGTGATCGATTGAGCCATCAAAAGCTTGACCACTGGGGATTGAATAAACAGCAGCCTTGTCGTTGGCACATATGAGGATTCGATCGCATTTGTGATTCATAATGGAATGCTGTACACCGGTGCCCATGCTTTGATGCTGAAATACCTCTTTCGCACACCACTCATCTCGCTCAAGTTGCAAGCGATGGACAAATAGGTATCCTGCTGTGTCCACGCTGATCAATAGCGAGTGTTCTTTGTAGAATCCGAGTTTCGTTATGCTGGCGTGAAGCTTGAAAAGTTGTGTCACCGCCTTCCCAGAGTGGGAATCAAACAGCCAAACTGTCGCATCGTTCTTTCCTACAATGTATCTGCCTTCTTTGTGACATGCTAGTGCTGTTACAATGGAGACATTGTCATCATTGCGGTCAATAACGTCTTCATGATTGTCGCGGCTGTACGTAGAGGGAGTACGGACAGACTCGGTCTCAATTTCGCGGCGGAGGAGAGCGGCTGGTTCCCAGACTCGACAACTCCGTCCATTTCCTCTGATGTCGAACAAGCGGACAGAGTCATGGTTGAAAGCCAATGTAGTGATAGCGTGGTCCTCGGATCGTATTGTGTAGACCACTCTCAAGGTTTCGAAGTCGTATAACTTGATAGTCCCGTCATTGGCACCAGCTGCGAATGTACGTCCATCGGGAGATGCACTTAGTCGATAGTATGCCCCAGCTTTGGAGACAGTCACTTTCACCTTCTTCAAGCGGACATCGAACAAAACCAAATCTGCCAAAGTGTAGCTAGCAACGAGAAGCGATGATTCCGGGGACCGACTGAATAACAGTGTGTTCACGCTAGCCATCTGAACAGTCAAACCGTCCGAGAGCCCTGTGTCGTGGTTGTATAACTGATAGGTATCCTCTTCATAGTTCCACAAGACTATATCCTGACCCCGGTAGACGATGGCAAGTGTGCTCAGTTCGGTTTTGAAAGTGGCTGTCAGAGGGAACTTGCTTTTGAACTTGTCGCCATAGCGCCCTTGTAATCTTCTGGCCCACTCAATAGTATCCAGGACCGTGCCGTCAAGAGCATTGTACGTGAGCAACACGTTGTTCTGCAGCGCGACAAGAAGCACCCGCTCGTCATCGACGAAAGCAAGATCCATGCATTCTTTCTGAATTCCAGCCGACCACATCGGCTTGGACGTCTGGGTGTTCCATGCGTGAATGGTTCGATTGCTTACGCTGATCAAGACAGGTGTGCGCGTTGCGAATCTAAGAGCCTTGACTCGGGTATCCTGTCTGATCACAACCTCTTCAAGACAAGTCGAATCGTTGAAGAGTGATATTTTACCCGTTGAGCTTCCTATGGCGAAGATGCTTTTTCCAGAGGCGACAGACGTGAGTGTCCCAGGCTGAGATGCTGTCTCCGATATTCTCCGTGCGCTACTAGAGGATGTGTTGCTGGAAGATCCAGTGAATCTTCCTATGTGGTGGTCAGAAGGGGCCAGGGTACAAAGACATTCATCCCAGTTAGTTGCCGAGAGTCCGTAAACCGCGATGCCACCACAATCGCTAGCAAATTGCTGGAAAGGAGCCGTAGTCGAAGGACAGAATGGTGGTATCAAATCATTTATGGTATGAGGATATAGCGAGAGATGTCGCCCAAACTTACTTATGAGCTTCACCAGATCTGTCGCCCATTTGTCGACCACTTCTACCTCCTTCCCTATGAGAAGGTCTGTTTTTGACTTTCGTCGCAAGAAGTCCTTGAGAGATTGTGCAGTTCGAAGCACAGTTTCTAGGTTGCCCTTACGAGCAGAGTAACCAATCCAGGCTAGAAGGTTATCCGATTTCAGAAAGGTGGAGAGTTGTTTCAACAGCTCTTGGTCCTGAGCGGGGCTCTCGTTGAGATGCAAGTAGAAAGAGTCGACGGCGTAGCTAGAGAATGGAGACCTTCTGCGAGAGATGCTCAGTTTGTGTCGACTTTTCTTGTTCATTTCAGAGCTAAGGAGATACTTCAAACAACCTAAAGCCAGAGTCTTGTGACCTGTAGCACGATCAATCGCAAGCCCCGAGTCTCCGTGATCGATGCCAGGACGCAACAGAAAGTCCCGTGCACTCAAATGGCGTGTGCGAACCTGATCATTGCTGTCCACATACATGAGATCGTGGCAGTGTCGGGAGACGAGAGTTCGAACAGCATCATCGTCACCTTCGTCGCTCAAGCCCGGCAGTACGTAACTGAGTTCAGCAAGCGAGAGAGGCCGCACAGCACAAAAGACCCAGGTCAATATTGTCCTAGACAGCTGATGGTCCGGCAATGACTTCGAGATGTTGGCGTAGAGGTCTTGCATGCCAGGAGGCTCACTTTGAATTGCTTGTAACCTTGCCTCGAGGCCGTGTACATTCTCCAGCCGGCGAACGACGAGAGTGGCCCACAGGAAACAACCATTTGACTTGGCCAGGATTCCGTTGCGCAATCGTGTCTCTGATGAATCCAGCTGTTGGTCCAGATATGCGGATATGTCTTTTTGAGTATCTTCTATGCGTATGTCCAGAGAGTTTACGAGTCTGGGTACAATGTGATAGGTGTGATGATCGGCTTTTGCTGTAACCAGGATTCTTGCAAACCGCTTCTCACAGAGATGGATCAGTAATTTGGACAGTGCCACGTCTGCCTGACACTCATCCAGAGAATCGATTATCCAGGTCAGCTTAGGAGCTGTGTCTAGCTTCAGCCTGAGAATACCATCCAACCACAGTTTACGCCATATTATGCTGTGATCTACAGCTCTTGCCAATTCGGGTTCGTCCTTCAACATATCATCGATCAGCTTCGCGACTTCTGGTACAGCGGATGCTGTTTGGCTAGCCATTGATTGTAAGAAGGAAGACACAGATGTTCGACTCTTGTCTCCCTTGACAAAAAAGTAGTAGCACACATTGTTCGGACCGCCTCGTAACTTGTCGACCACGTGAGCGGCAAGAAAAGATTTTCCTGCTGCAGGAGGTCCTCTGATCCATAATAGTGTATCATCTTTCGTTGTTATCCAACGATCATAGTTGGCATTCTGATCTAGCCATTTGCAAGTGCCTGAAATCTTCTCCGAAATTAATCGCCACAGGTCAGCTGCCTGACTATCAACCGTTGATGGAAGTCCTCGATGGGCATTGATGTTCTCATTCAGACTCTGGAGGCCTTGTCCGATGATCTGGGAAAGAGTCTTGCGAAGTGCTTGATGAATTCTTTTGAAGTTAGAGTCTTCCGCTGAACCAAATTTGCAGATACTCCGGTGGTCACCATTCAGCGTCTCAGCCCGTTCGTTCCCAACACTTAGCACAGCGTTCATTTTCTCTACGATTAGAGGACCCCCGACTCCAGTGATCTGTAAAGCCTGCGATTCGAAGAATGAATGCAGTACGAGATCTTGCGAGTATCTCGGGAACGAGTTGTTGATGCTCTTGACTTCTGGCGACTCGCTCGCCAGGTCATTGAGGTATGGTTTCATGCCGGGAGCAAATCGAAATACGTGCGACAACATTGTTGCATGGGCAGAGCCATGATGGGGCGTCGCAATAAAGCACATGACTCGGATGCGACTGCAGAGTGACATGAATTTGTTGCCGGTCTTCGCGATGATGTATGCTTTTTTGATTACCAGACCCCCCATACTGTGACCGATAAGAACGACAGGGCTCTGAAATTGTTAGACGTTGTCTAAGGTAGGGGTAGATCCGGTACTTGCCAACGAGCTGGAAATAAGCGAACTGTCCTCCAAGCTTGCTAACAGTGAATTGGAAAAGTCGACAATATTCAAAACATTGCTTTTCTTGAAGTCGGAGTCGTAGCCGAAAGAGTGTACGGCGATATTTTCGTATCCCTCTTCTCTAGGAAGTAGATCGCGAGGCCAAAAGACTTTATCTTTGGTCCATGTGTGCTCTGAGCCCCCACCGAGTCCGTGAACAAATACGATATGAGCGTCTGACACATGGTCAACTTTGCCTGGATAAACAGTCGTTAATCCGAAGGGTCCTTTCTTCTCTCGCGAACCTCGCGACGCGAGCTTTTGCTTCAGAGCCCTCATCGCAGGGCTGGTTGAAGACTATGGGTTGAACTCGCCGTTACTCCAAGAAGAAACTGGCAAGATGTTCCGGAAAGTGACTACGATGCCTTCATCCGAGGAGTTGGTGCCAGAACATGCATTACAGGGACGGGAATGGCAGATATCGACAAAGGATGCTCCGAAATGGTTACAGCCAGTCTTTTCCAGATTCCCAAGACTTGACAGCGTTGCGATACTTGGTGGAGTCGGCCGGCTAGGAAGACAGCTGGGTGAAAGATGTGTTGCTTGTCACACAACAACAATCAGTACGGGCTTGCAAGCCATCCTTGACGGAGTGAGGGGCGCTACAGGTTGTCCAAGCCGTACTAGGTCTGCTGAATGGGGCTTAAGGTCTTCATCCGTAAGACAGATACCGATGTACTCCCACATGCTTGGTAGCTGAAGATGAGTAGCGAGTCGAAGAATAACCGAAATCACAAAAGCCACACGGCATCGAAAGGTGCGGTGATCCGTATAGGCCAAGCGTGTGACTGGTGTTGCTTACGAATGCCATGAACAATCTCTCATGCATGCACCCCGCCTCAAGATATCGGGAGGATTCGCTCCGGTAAGGCTGGTGCACGAAGAAAAAGCGCAGCGCTTATATGTTTTCGGGGGCTCGCCGTATCTTGCCACTGACCGGCACATGCGAGAATTTCATCAGTCGGAATCGTTAACCGAACTAGCTCCTAACGAGACAGCCAGACGTTGAACAGTGGTATTCGGCATGTCACCTACGCCCATGGAGACTTTGATTCACAACGTCGATTTAGACCGTTCAATGAGCAGCAATGTGGATGATGATGAGCTATGGGATGCCACTACTCCATGGGATACACAAATTGAAGTCCCGGCTCAACTCATTGAAGATGTTGATGACAACGTCAAAGCTCGTCAGTGTTTGATCTGCCACAATATAATGATGGAGTCTAATGCAGATCAGACTTTCCAGAGGGCACCGAGATAAAGAGCATACACCCCCATGGCTCTAGTTATTGGTCTCGGACAGCGGAAATCCAGACTGTCGTCAGTGGTGAGCCCGTGTCTTACTTTCTCAAGGTCAGCCAGAACAAATTCGCCAGAAAGATGTTTCGAGGAGAGTATGAGTCACAAAAAGCGATCTACGAAGTCTGTCCTGACTTCTGCCCCCGGCCGATCACTTGGGGTGTGTACCAGACAGTCTCAGACGCTTACTTCTTCCTCTCCGAATTCATCGACATGGTCGATGAGTTGCCGGATCTTCATCAGTACCCGCATAAAGTGGCCCAGATGCACAAGAAGGGACTGGCACCGGATGGAAGGTACGGGTTCCATGTCCAAGACATGTGCGCGCTGCTACCGATGTACGTCACCAAAAGCGACTCCTGGGAAGACTTCTTCTCGAAGTACATGAGACATTTCATGTTGGCGGAGAAAATCGGCCAAGGTCCTGCCTCTAAAGAACTGGAAAGACTCGAGAGGATATTCTTCGATCGAATTATAACGAGGCTTTGTCGTCCTCTCGAGACCGGTGGGCGGGAAATCAAGCCACGACTGGTTCACAGCGATCTATGGGACGGTAATTCTGCGATTGATGCTCAGACGGAGAATCCTATCATATATGATTCTTCTTGCTTCTATGGTCACAACGAGTGTGAGTCATGAGACGGAGCTGGAGGAAGAGCTAATGACGACTTGCAGATGATCTGGGTGTCTGGAGATGTCCTCGACACCGAGCCGGGACACCGTATATTGAGAAGTACCATGAGTTCTTTGCAAAGTCTGCACCAGAAGAAGACCACGAAGGACGGATGTTGATGTACTTCTTGTATGTGGTTCAGAACAATGTTCTAGCGTCTGGCAGAGGCTTACTCAATAGATCGTTTGACACACGTGCCTCAGCCTGTTGGATGGGCAGAGACGATTTCAGAACTTCGTAAGAACTTGTTTCCATGTTGTTGTCCTCCGATCTGCTGACTTGCTTAGGATGATTGACATCATGACCGAATTGGATAGAAGGTTTCCAGAAACGTATGAAGAGTGGGCGACAGCGAGAGGAGAGCCAGTTTGCCCACGCAAAGGATCCAGCGTCCATTGAAGATCAAGATCAGAAGTTTGCTGAGTTGAGTGGGTTGTAGTGAATGAGGAAATAGTTGGTGGCTATTCCGTACCCAATTTTTCTCGCCTCTTCTTGCGCCAATCCTGACCATATCTTGGTATCGCCCAAAGTCCCAAGCCTTGTGCGCCACCAATAAGCAGAGTCATCAGAGTCAAGTACCACCCTCTTCCAATGGCTTGAACGAGCGGTTGCATGATCGCCACTGCAAGGGCAGATAGACCGCATCTGACGACTGTAGCAGCAGCGGCGGCTGTGCTTGGGCTCTCAGGGTGAACATCAATGAGCAGAGTATTGAAGCAGAAGAAGAGGAATGTTCCGAAGAAGCCAACAGAGGCCTGTAACACCAGGGAGATAGCGACGTGTGGTTTGATCTGGACGACCCAGCCCAGGCTCGCAAGAGAGGCGTTATAAACAATCCAAACAAAGAACAGATCTCGACAACGTGCTTTCTCGATCGGGAAATTGTCCAAGTCATCACCAGCAACACCGTCAACGATAAGACCAACCTCACCAGCAGTCTTTCTGTACTTGTGGTCCATCCATCTTCCATTCACAACACCTCCACTAATGACACCCACGGCTCCAGGCAGGTAAGCCAAGCCGACTTTGAGTTGGTTCCAGCCATAATCGTTCTCGTAAATGCTAGGCATCATTGCGAGGAAGCTGTTCCAGACTGCGTAGTTGACACCACCCAAGACAATGATGAAGGCCGCGTCCTTCCAGAGCATGATCTTGAGAGAAGCCAGTGGGTTTCCGAATCTCACACGTCGTTTCGACTCTTCGGGAGTACTGTCGACGGCTTGCCGTTTCTCAACATCAGGAAGACCTATCCAGCTTGGTCCAAGGAGCATCCACTGCTTCAAGGAAAATTGTCTAGATCTGCCTTGAGAGCCGTCGCCCACAACGCTACGAGCAGTTTCTGGCAGGCAACCGGCTATGAAGCCTATATTGACAGTACCAAAGATGACGAGGCCCCAGAATACCCACTCCTGTCCACCGCTTCGCCAGGCTATCAGACCGCCGAATATAGGACCAAGTAATGTACCGACGTTGGTCGCACTCATGACGGGACCAATCATACTTCCACGCTCACTTGGTACGCATACGTCGGCAATGATCCCGTACGCAATAGAGACACTTGCACTCGCACCAAGAGCCTGTAAACCACGCAAAATCAGGAGGCCAACATATTCAGACTTGACGAGGGCGAGAGCCAATGAGGCAACTGTATACATAAGGAAAGTGAACAATGTCACAGGTCTCCTCCCTGTGTTGTCCGAAAATGGCGCAAACAGAGCAGGTGTAACTGCTTGGACAATGGAATAGAAGGTGATGGTCAGGTTGACAGATTGATTCGACACGGCATATCGTTCTCCTAGCAGCGGAAGTAGGGGAAGGTATACAGTCTGTGTAAATGGCGAGGTCAGAGATGCCGTGGCAAGAAGTACAGTGAGCACACGTTTGTGTCGTTTCCCAAATATTGTATAAGGCTGAATGGTAGCGGCTTTCGGTTCTGAAGAAGTTTCTTCGCGCTTGTCCGTGCGTTCTGATGGAGTATTCTCGTCTGTCTCAGGATCGTCGCGTGGTAGAGATGGATTCTCTGGTCTAGTCATCTTCGTCTTTGTGTCATCGGACGGCTTCAAAAGTGAAAGCTATCGGCAGCGTCGATGTGCGGGGTTAAGCAGGTGTGTCATTCACGACATTGTGTGAGCTCAAGGAAAACAAGTACCCTCGACGAGCACTGCCTTCCAGAAGCGAATATCCTTCTTTTTCTGCCTTGAGCAATTCTGCATTGCAGCCGCAAGTCTCTGAGTCGCGTTCTGGTGATCCTCAACGCAGGCAGGCAAGCGCGTCGTCACTGCTCTCTCTGCCTGGAAGTACGTATACATCGTGGCGTGATCTCGGGGGATGCTACCGGAGAGATCCAGTCGTCACGGGGCTGTCAATGATTCGCGCATGTTTTTCTGCGTTTTCGCACCAGTCATGGTCGAGGAGGAGAGATGGAACGACCTGTGAGGCTTGAAGCGCGCGAACCGGCAGAGCCGCAGTTTCCCCGAAGCACTTGACCGCGTTCTTTCTTTTAGTACATTGTTAAAGTCTCATGCGCTTCTGATCCATAAAAACACGATGCTCCAGAGTTTCGACGATCAAGGATCTGACAAGCGTTGATGAAAAATACCGGAATTGTACTGGAGCTGCAATCCGCCGCATTTCGGCAACCATGCATGCGGTCACTTCTGCAGCTGCCTGATCGCGGCCTCAAGTACCGTCGCTCCATCCTAGGAGCAGTCGAAGGTATTGCCATGTTCGGTGGTCGTGTATCTTGCGCTTAGAGATCGTAGTTCATGATTGCATGTAGCCCTCTCATGCCCTCCCAATCACCGACGACGAGCTCAATTGCCAACGCTCCAATCCTTCCTTTGAAGCAAGGTTTCGCAGCCACAATATCGAAGCCAATATAAAGAGTCATCTGCGCGATCCTTAGCAATATCTTAGATCCTGATTGGGTGGTCATAAGGGACTCGGCTGTACTCGTCCTTTGCAGCTCTCTGCTACCGACTCTTCTTACCTGCGGCTGAGGCTGAGGTCGACCACCCGAGTCATGCATTCCCTATCTATATGTTCAGCTCGTACTTACAGATTTGAAAGCCATACTAACTCTGCATTGTAGCCCTTGCAGATGGCCAATACCTCCCGGATCGACATCGATGTTGACAAGCAGGGCGATTTTGAGGTGTGCTTCGCCAAGCTCAGAGATGTCAAGACCAAAAATTTCATGGTTTGCTTCAACGCAGCTAAAGCTGTATGTCGCGTCGATGCAGACGAGATTCACCTTGAACACCTCTTGAGCAGCCCGAACAAGGATTACAGCACGCGCTGGATCAACTTCTGGGGCTGGGACCACGGCAGAACGAGCTTCCTCGACGTTATCGCGAAGAGGTACGACCTTTCGCCTCGCCTGCTGGATCTTCTATGGCCTAAGATCCCGCCTCCAAAGGCTTCCAAGACACCTGCGAGCAATTCATCTGGATCGCCTACGTCGTCTGCCGACATTGAGTTAGGTCTTTCACCGGTCAACAGTGCATCGCGGTCCGGTACTGGAGATCGACAAATTCCCCTGTTTGCACATGTGGTAGATCGGCTATGGCATTTCTGCTCAGTTGATCGAGGAGAACATTACCTTTACGTCGGCTTTAATGCGCTCGTGGCGGCTACTGGACAAAAGCCTAGTGTTGGCACCGATAGACCGACTGGGCATCGAATCTGGACGTCGCTACTCCTGTGTGATGATGGCACCGTTTTCAGCATTTTCGAAGACCCACCTGTTGGGTCAAATGACGAGCTCATCCACAATATACGATGGTACGTCTTGGATATCTTTCAACAACAATCCCATCGACATTCGCCGCCTCCCTCGTCTTCTCTTGGCCGGGTGACTGTACGACCTACCGATGCTACACAACCTGCGACACACGAAGCTATGACTGAGATGACCAGCCTACTTTTCTATTATCTTTTTGATGACTGGCTCACCTCATACTCTCTGATTGCTCAGAGGGATCATCTCTATCGCGCTGAGCTCGAGGAAATCAGAACAAGAATGTTCAGGGCGGCGGATGTCTCACTGATCGAGTCGCTCCACCAACTAGGTCGCCAGCTTACTGTACTCAAGCTGATGTATAAGAGCTACGAGTCCATCATACGAAGAATACTCCAGAGACGTCGAAGCTATCAACTACCCATACAGGAGCCTGTCAACGGTTTTCACAACAGTAACGCTTGGTACAACACAGCTGTGCCAGGCGCTTTCGACTCACCATCAGTAGACCCCTTAGCTTACGAGCAGTCTCCGATCAGCCCCGGCGGGATTTCAAAAGCCCATCGGGTTACTCTCGCCTCGCCTGCAGTATTCCGCTTCGAACGTCTGCTTGACCGAATACAACTGCTCGCTCAGACTGAAATTGACGAGTGCATCCGGGAGAAAGAATCATTGACCTTCATGGTAAGACCAAATCAAGACACGAACGGGAATTTAGGCCTAACAAATTATCTAGAACTTCAACCTCGTAGCGCTCAAGGAATCCCAAGCCGTCGAAAAGCTGACTCGGACGACCATCTTCCTCGCCAAAGCGACAGTTTTGTTCCTTCCAGTCAGTCTCTTGACGAGTTATTTCTCTATCCAAGTCATCAATAATACAGGCTACAACTTGAAGACATACTGGGTGAGTTTCCTAGTAGTCGGATTGCTGACAATACTCCTTCTTTCGGTCACCGGCTTCGCGAACAGCAAGGCGTTAGGAGGAACAGTCTACAGAAGCTTGACCAAGATTTTCCTCCTCAGAATTACCGAGAACAGGAAAGGAGTCAAGAAGAGCTCGCGATAGATGGTCTTGATGCCAGACCATCGTTTTGACGTGTTGCCTGCTGACTCGCCACAACTCTCTCAACCAAGCTATCTTCCCACTATTACTTGCTCAACCAAGCTATCTTCCCGCTGTCACTTGCTCAACCACTCCATTACTTATATACTACTTATTTCATGCCCATTGTAAGCAAGAAAGAGCCGTGGTGGTGTAGTGGTTTATCACACCCGTGGTCTTAACACGTGCGCAGTCATTCGTTGTTACTCAACGCCGTGTCAGTCTAGATCCGAGGAGGTCGCGGGTTCGATTCCTGCCCATGGTGCTTGTATTTTTTCTTCTCTTTTTGCCTATTCTCCGTATGAATCGACAACCACCTTCCGTTGTTATCATATCTTCAAGAGTCGAGAATATTCTCGTAGCTAAAGATCAAATATATACTTCTACAAATGAGACTTGGATAGAAATGCAAGCGAATGAAAGAAATTGTCATGACGCTTGCTCCATGCTAATCTTTCTATTGATCTCTAGGCAACTTGCCCATCCCCATCAACCCCATAAGATTTCCAGCCGGCCCAGCCATCCCACCCTGCCCTTGGAAACTCTCGAGCATATTCTTCAACATTTCATAATGCGGGTCTCCATCCTCTCCGGCGAGTAAATCTTCATCATCACTGCTTTCTTCATCGATAGTGACTGGTTTTGCCTTGGCCTTGCCTTTTCCTTTACTTTTGCCCTTGTTGCTCTTCTCGATATCTTCTCTGATTTTATCTTCAAACCTGACATTTTTGCCAGTGGCATTTGTGTCGGGAGCGGCGTGAGGTGTAAATGCTTTACCTTTGCCTTTATCTTGCGTGGTGGTGTTGTTCTTCTTCTCAGCATTTCTCTTTTCATGGATTTCTTGCATCATTTTCCATATCTGTTCTGCTTCTTTATCGTCATCTCTTTCCATTTCCTCTTCATCTTCCATTTCCAAAGCTAGTTTTCTGGCTTCTGAATTCAAGCCAGTTGTTTCTTTTTGCTCGTCGGGCATTCCCATCATTTCGCGCATCGCTTGTTCGAATTCGGCGTCGGTGAAGGAGGCGGCTTTGTCTTCTTCCGCGTCGTCTTCTTCGGAGTCTGAGGCATCAGAGTCGCTGAGGGAAGATGAGCCGGAGGAAAAGGTTTCGGCGCCTGTCTCTTCGTCTTCGTTGAGGAACTTTTCGAAGCGGGAGACCATGTCTTGGAGATCTTTTTGCGTGGACTCGTCGCCGAAACCTGTGCCTTGTGGTGTGTCGTCGTCTGTAGCTCCAGCACCGCCGGCAGCACGTCCTTTGAGTTCCTTGTCGAAATCTTTGAAGTCAATGTCGAGCCATTTGTCATTGTCGTTGGTTTGCGGCCAGGATGCGATCTCGTTGTCGGTGGGTAGCGTATCTTCTTCTTCTTCCACGTCTTCGAGCAACATGTTCATTTCCCTGACTTCGCGCTTGTTCTTATTCTGAGGGTCGCGGAGCATCATTTCGAAACCGCAGGAGAGTTTCATGCCGAGGAGGACGGGCTTTTTGTGAATGTGTGGTGTTATGCCTACCCAAGCAGGCGGAGGAGGAAATTCCTGGCTTACGAGCTGTGCGTAGCCGACCTTGGGGAAGCGGACGGTCATGTTGACGAAGTCTTCGGGGGAGAAGAGGAGGGTGGCTGTGTCCTTTGTGGCCAGAGGTTTTACGGCGATAGGGTCGCGCAGATAGAAAGCCTCGATTGCTGGGGCGACATAGGAAGGATTTCGGTGGAGGAGGTAAGCGAGACGACGAGGAATGGAGAGTAATGCGTTGTGTTGGCTCTTTGCAATGGCGGCTGGATGGTCTCGCAAACGGTGGAAGGCCTCTCCTTCAATCATAGGTGAGTACAATGTCGAGTGTGGTGTTTGTTGTAAAAACTGCAGCGCTTGTGACATGTCGACATGGCCAGAGAGTCCAGGTGTGGTAGGTCCTGATGCTCCTGTACCCGCATCTCGTTGAAGCGGTATGATGTGTAGCTGTCCTTGATGAATCCAGACACGATTGTCAGCGAGTTCAGGCTCCAACCACTTCGGCAAAGCATTTGCAGCCTCAGCGAGCAAAAACTCGCCGTCTGGGTCGCGAACTTGAATCCATGCCGAAGTATGCCGTTGGCTGAGCTCGAGAAGTAGCCAGACAATCAACCATTCATCCGCTATTGAGTCGCCAAAATTGGTTCGTCCGTGGAGATAGTATTCGTGTCCAGGGACTTGCAACTTCTCCTCAGATGCGCCATCAGTTTCAGTCTTGTCGATGTTGGAGTCCAGTCTTGTATCAATCAGATCTAATTGAAATTTCTCGCGCTGCCAGATGTAGTCCTTGAGGTTCGGTGATTTGAGAAGTCCAGTAGTAGCCGTTTGGATGGTCTTCAACTTCTCTCTTCGCGCATAGTCGGTCTTGAGTTTCGCATCAATAACGAAGATGGTGTATTCAATACAGTCGTCCGGCAGGCGTTTGGTAAAATCAGAAAAGCCGTCTCCTCCGCCGAAACCACCAAAGTCTTCCGTCTGCTCATCATCAGAGTCCACCTCTTGAATTCGATTCTGGTTGTCCAACATGTTCACAGTGTTTGAGAGTTCGAAGTTCAAGATAATCAAGTCGTGCCTGCAGACATTGTCTGGCGGCGGCGGCGACATCCGGGCCCGAAGGCGGCGACTTTTCTGCCGGCGCGCCGTGGTCCGAGCTCCATTTTTCAAGTTGCATCTGAGCCGGCCAAGCACTTTGTTGCATCCCTATCTCCACGGTCAAGATAGTGATGCAAGTGCTTGCACTGTCTTCACACAGTGCATTAATGCACACAGAAAGTGAGATGACTGCCTTACTGCCCTTCCAAGCAGTTGTCCGGCCATGTATGCCGCTTTGCTGACCTTTTGGCATTACAAGCCCGCCGCTGTGAAAGATGAGTTGCCAAGCACACTACTCTCTCTGATGGTCATTTGCGGTTTAATACCATCACGCTCAGTATCAGAACGTGCCTCAAACAATTCATCGGCCAGGTGTCCCTCCTGCAGAGTGATGGACGAAGAGCCGACAGATTCAACACTTGGCTTGTAACGCTCGTACAAAGCTCGGTGCGGCTACTGGAGCGAGATGAGTCCATCTCTTCTCAATCGATTGGAAACGTCTGTAGTTCTCGTGTATGTCGAGTATAGCATTGATTGGACAATCAGTCGGCCTTTGACGGCTATCGATCGACACGAGGAAACTTTGTTGGCCAGCCGCCGACGGCATTCGGTTATTGGTTCAACCAAGCTAGCTGACTTCTACGACCAAAGCGCGAGAGGAGATTCGAATTCTGAATTTATCCAATACTCACCTGGAGCAGGATACATATCGGTGGACTGTCTTGTACTAGCGATAACGCCATGACAAGCCAGAGCACTGCTATAGTCTCTCATGGGACGGTCGAAACTCAACCTTCACACATTTACGGCAGTGGTGATCCCATACTACGTATAGGGTATGTGATGTGTAGTGGTCCGATCAACAACATACTGTAAAGCACTGACACTGTCTAGCAATGGAGGAGCAGGAGCAACAGGGCTGGTAGAGGCTCTTGCAAATGACTATCTCAGCACAACTTCGACACATGGGTCCATTCACTGGATATGCAATCATTCCCGCAACACTCAACTCGCACTCTTGGGTGGTCATATCGACTTGGTCTTAACTTACGAGCGCGATCAGGAAGCTCTTTCAGCTCTCGAGGGCTGGTCAGTCACCGCTGGATGTGCTTTTCACGATCATTTCTGTCTCCTGGGTCCAGAAAATGATCCTGCAGATATCCGTTCATCAACTCATATCGGAGATGCTTTTGCCCGCATAGCCAAAACTCAAAGTCTTTTCCACAGTCGTGTTGACGCCTCGGCGACTATGTGGAAAGAGAGAAGCTTATGGGGGCTTGTAGATCTGAAGCCCTGGGACGATAGCGAAGCAGAAACATGGTATAAGACTGGTACCAGTGGACCTTCCGAAGCGCTTACCAGTGCTGACGTCGCTGGCGCGTACCTTCTCTCCGACCGTTCCACGCTTCTACGGCAGACAATGCTGAGCACGATATCCAAGTCCACTGTCTTTTATGAGCCTACGGGTCCCAAGGATATACTCATCAATAGCAATTCCTCAAGTATCTCAAATCTGCACGAGGGCAAGCAGTGATATCGCGTTTTGGGGAGAATGAGGTTGGAGTCCCTTTCTTCGCTTGCGTCGAAAATGGCTTTGCAAAGGCCTCACTGCTCAATGGACGGGCGTCTGGAGGACGATGGGTATTCAAGACACTGGATCTGCCCAAAGCTAGGCTTTGAAGGTCTTCGCATGAGAGTTCAGACACACATACTGGACTGCTCGTAGTAATGACAATACTTCAGCCGCTTTTGTATCATTAATCATGTTTCATGTTACTCATCATCTCATGACTGTGAAGAGAAATTGCACTACTCTTCATACTTCACTCGCTTACCCTGCTATGGTTGCTGCAATTGTGTAGTGAATATGAACCGCGAGGACACACGATCGACGCGTGGGTGGCCTGAGCGCGGCATCTCGCGGTCACCCTGACCCCAGCCCCTCCTTGGCTCGACTGCCTGCAAATTTCAGCTGCCTGGATTTGTTGACAGCTCCTTCATCACTAAGAGGGCTATGTATAAGCCTCGAAAAATGTATACCAAGAGTCGCTGCCCAGCAAACTTCATACTTCCAAGAGATGAAGACACGATGATACAGCAAATCTCAAGATGCGCCCGACCTTAGCTCCGTCAAAAGCCACGCCTCCGAAATGACAGGAAGCTGCGATCCTGCGAGCCCGTCAGCACCAATGGCAGTGCATCAAACAGGAGAAGGCGCAAGGTGTCGGCTGCATCTTTCTGGAAGCTTAATATCAATCATTGCTGTGACGGTGTGTTCAATATACGCGGCAAGATTGTGCCGTACAATCTGCCTGTCAGCAACAGTGCAGGCGCGCAAATAATTGAGAACGCAGGATTTTGAAGGTATGCATCCTTCTGTAAGGCAGAAGGGTACAAAGCGTTCCTGGCGCAGCAGATTGAGTCCCTCGAGAATCGTTTTCTGGATGACATAAAAATCACGACTGTACCCTTTTGTTTTGCTGACATATATTTTATGTGCTACACTCTACTGAAACCATGGCTCTTCTCTACGCATACCAACCAAACCATGTCGCACCAATCATTCTTGCCCTCATCGTGGTCTCGTCGCTTCTGCTGCATGCATACCAGAATTTGTGTGTGATTTTCTTTGCAGAGTGTATCATCCAACCTGCTTACATGGCTTCAGCAAATACAAGTATTGGAAGATTACCTTCTTCATGGTTTGGGGAGGGCTCGTCTTCGCCACTGGATGGATCACACGCTGCGCCTCAACATATAATCAACAGAACATGAGTCTTTACATCATACAGTACGTCTTCACCGTGGCCGGTCCGCCCATCTACTCGGCCGCCGAATACAACATTCTGGGACGCCTCCTAAGATACGTTCCTATGCACTCGCCTCTACACCCCGACCGTGTGCTGTACGTTTTCATATACCTGGGCACATTGGTCGAAAGTCTCACCGGCACTGGCGCCAGCATGTTTGCGACGGTTCGACCTGATGACCGTGGAGGGTACAAGACCGGAGGTATACTCTTGGCCATTTCGCTGTTATTACAAGCCATGGTGGAGTTTGTCTTCGTCTCCTTGGTCATCATAGTCCATCGACGTTGTCTTCAAAGTGGCACTCTTCCTCGAAAAGTCCACCGTCTTTGCATTATGCTCTACGGCACTTCGACATTGGTCTTCCTACGCTGTCTCTTCCGCGCCATTGAGGCCTTTGCTATCTTGTCAGTCTTTGATACCGGAGAATGCCACGGCCTCTGCCATACTGTTGTCTTCCACGAGTGGTACCTCTATGTCTTCGAAGCATTGCCCATGATTCTGTACACTCTCTGGATCAACCTGATGCATCCAGGCACCATGCTACCTAGCGATAAAAACAGATACCTTGATGTCGACGGCAAAACCGAGCGCATCGGACCAGGCTGGATCGACAAAAGATCCAGATGGGAAACATTCGCCGACCCTCTCGATCTCACTGGCGCCATCCGCGGTCACCCCTCTCACGAAAAGTTCTGGCTCGAACCACAAAGATGGCCATTGGCTCAAGGCACCGAAGCTCCTATCCAAACCGTCAACAACCATCCACCTAAAGCCTAAGGCACCAAGGCACAAAACTCGCTCACTATGACACACATCCCGCTCTCGCTACCACCACACGCCCTTAACCCCTACCCCGCCATCTACCTTTATATACGACCTGAATTAGAGATTCCTTGTCCCCAGCTAAGCAAGGGCCCCGCCTGCTCGTCTGGTGTGCTTTGGCCCACTTAGCTGGGTCGCCGACATTCGACAAAGGCATCTGCGTGGGTTCGATCGCCCAGCACGCGCCGATCAATTAAGTAAACCGGATGGCCGGTTTCTTCCCACACGTCGCGGACGGTGGTTTTCTTTTGCTTGGTGGAGGTGTGTTGGACTCTTTTGTGCGCAGTGTCGAAGATGTTTATTCTTTGTTGGCCTCTTGCTTTTCTTGCGATAGAGGATGATTCGTGAATTTTCTGTGATTTTACGGTTTTTGCTTATGCAGCTCTATAGCTATATGGTTTCTTCACATTCTTTCGGACCCGTCGCGCGATTTTCTGCAACCTGATTGTCTTGCTTCTTTCACCAATACGCTAACTCGGTTTTCTCGCATATCTTTGCTGATCTTGTCCCTTTTTTTGATGAATGGCTGCACGGCAACTGCACAGTAGTATTGAGAAGGTATAACAATCGACGTGAAAAATTGATAGTGATTCATGTTCAACCTAATGACTCCGCTACCACCACCGCCACCATCATCATCACCGGTAATCAACATCATGATCATCCAGCATTATAATAACACTCAAACATCAACTCCAACTTCCTCTTCTCCATCTCACCCCCAGTCCCCGGCGTACTCGCTCTCCTCGCCTGCGCCTTCAACGCCTCAATACTCTCCTGCAACGCAACTTCCTGCCCTTTCCTCAACAGCATCGCAAACGTCTCTATCATGTCAAAGCTATCAGTTTCCTCCTCGTCATATTCGCCGACTTTGCGTCTATGAACGGCGAAGCGAAGAGGTGTCTTGGAGGCTTTGATTTTGCGGACGAAGTCGCGGCGGCGTGAGTGGTAGCGGAGGGAGCGGGCGGACCAAAAGTCTTTTGCCATTTCGCCTAGTTCCTGCATGCGGGCGAAGGCGAGGGCAGTAGGGCTGAGGTCGAGCTTGATCTTCCACTGGCCGGGCTTCTGGTTGGACGAGATGAGATTGCTGACACGAGTATGGATTGCTGTGTCCAGCGCATCTCCATAGCCTGGTAGAACAATATCCACAAGCCCAATATCTCTGGCTTGTTGGGCAGAAACTGGAAGCATGTCGCGAAGGAGGTGACGGCCCACATCATAGCCGACCCTGCCGTAGTAGGAGACCGTATGGTATTCACTGCCGAACAATCCCAGTGTGCGATACGCTGGATTCATAACCACATTTTCGCCAGCGATCACCAGATCCGCAGCTGCTGCGAGCGCCACTCCTCCGGCGGCGGCGTTGCCTCGAAGTGCAGCAACAGTCATGATATTCTTGGCCGCAAAATCCTGGAGAATGAGTAGAACCACATCATTAATTGCGTTAATGTTGGCCCAGGACTCATAGGCCGAATCTGGGGCGGCTTCAATAACATTAAGGTGGATGCCGTTCGAGAAATAGCTGCCTCCTAGCAATACCATGGCTGACAAAGGCGATAATTCTGTGTGTGTATCCAGGATGCATCGTAAAGCTGCACACATATGACGGCACTGATTTGTACTCATGGCTCCGTTGTAGAAGTCGAAAGTTAAGTACGCAACCCGTTGTCCTGTAGATATAGTATCATACTCGATGAAAACTTCTTGAAATGTTGGGTATTCGAGTCTGTGGAAATCTTTGGGAAGATCAGGTAGCAGCTGAGGCGGATTTTTGGCATCAATAATGCCAATGTCTGTAAACAGTGGTATGGCTGGTACTTTGGGCCACATCGTAGCATCTGTCTTTTTCTTGACTCGTCGGGTGTGAGAGACCCAAATTCCTTTTCCGTCGATTGTTCTGAAGCATATAGCATCATTTCGAGTACCGATGATCGTGCCAGGCTGAGCGTGGATGTCTGCCATGTGCTCACCATCCTCGATGAAACCACCATACACATATAAGCTTGAGCTAAACATCCTCGTCAGACAACCGGGTTGGGAATCTGAAGCACGTATGAGCCTAGATATCATCCGAGCAGAATGACGATTGATATCAAAGTCTCGCTGAGCAGCTTTGAGCAATGGAAGTGGAGTAGTGTGTCCTCCAAGAAAAGGCTCGCCGGTTGTGACGGATGCAGTCTTGTATTCAGACTTTGCTTGCAGTTTGGGAGTAATACGATCCCAGCGGGCATCGCCTTCGAGATTCGTACCTGCTGTTTCCTGAACAGCAAGTTTGACTCTCACAATGGCCGCAACGCTTGCCGCTATCGCTGCTCGCGTGACATCCCCTCGGTAAAGACTTGATTTGGTGAGATTGTGGTCGTCAATGTCGATACAGAACTGTTCGAATGCCCACACTGGGCCTGCATCGTACTCCTCGATAGCTTGCAAGACAGTGACCGCCCAGTGAGAACGGCCGTGTTGAGACCACAGATCCTTTTTCATGACTCTTTCCAGATCTGAATCTGTTCCGTCTTCACCCATAATAATGAAGTCAAGAGCACTGGGACCACCATCGCCAGGAGCACCAGGATGGACGACGAGAGTCATAAACTTCGTGAAGACTTCCTTAGGTACTGGAGATGTGAGGAAAGGACAGATGATGAGGTGTGGGTGAGCCATATTCGCAGCCTCGATCACAGTCTCGGCCGAAAGCGCGTACTCGAGCGTGACCTCATGATCGGGTGCCAAAGTCAGGTACAGTCGTTGAGACAGGGAGTTGTGTGCAGTGCACAGAAGAAGAATCTTCATGTTATCGAGTTTTGTTGCGAAATGATGGTGGGTGGATGGGGCAGTAGGAGGCGGTTGATTTGTTGACTTGCATGCAGGAATCGAGACGTAGCATTGATTCCGTGCTGTCCTCGGACAGCTGGTGATATATGCAGTACTTCTCGTTAGCTCGTCGTCGATTTGGGGCGAGAGACGTCAGCGGCGACAGACACGTGAAAGTATCGATTGAATCTCCCACCAACCTTACTCAACAGCAAGTTGGTCACTTGTGAACCTATTCGATAACCTCAAACCAATGTAGCGTTCGAAACGATAACAGGGTGGGGACTAATCTGGCGGCCAGCATAGTCCAGCACAAATAGACCTTCTTCGGCAGTTCTGACCAGTCATTGTTGAGATGACCGGCCACAGCGATCTTGTCATTGGGCTGCAGGAGGCCTCGAGTGATCGATGCGCTGCGCATGTGCATCTTTCAAGTAGCCGTAGTGGATCGCAACTGTAGCCGTGGGCAGACATGTAGGCGATGTACCGACTGGAGAGGGATTGCGTTCGTAGAGTGGAATATGACACAAGCAAGTCTGGCAGGATGACAGCTTCATGATGCCGTTCCCACAGTCTATCAAAGAGGCTCAAGGAAGGTTTCAGAAATGTGCTGGAGCCAAGTCCTGATCTACACGCGTTTCATCCCATCGAAGGCTCACGATGTTAGACTTCTAAGCCACTGGCGATGAGGTTCAGAGGTAGTCGCAAGGCTCAAGCATGGCATGGCGAGTGTACGCGGGCTTGAATGACGACCGGTCTGATTGGAAGGGAGAGGCTTGGGAATCTAGACCCGATGGAGGCCTAATGTTGGTTGAACAGAAATCTGTCAGGAGAGTTTGAATTGCAAAGCCATGTGGCAGGGCGCGATGGACCGGACGACCATTCACTCAGGGGAAGAGCGACTGTCACCCAATAAGAAGCCCGCTCCACTTTAGAGCTTGAACTCTAGATCTTGTCATTCTTGGTGCCGCCAACCTTCTCAGTAAACAATGAATCGCGTATTACATGGAGGTAGCGGCATTCAACCAAGTAGCACTAGTTTCGTGACACTCACTTTGTCAAAATTGTCATCCTCCACGGACTGAACTCCACGCTAAGCGACCGCAACGTGAGTTTACGCCACGATGGACAACATGAACTGCATCAGAAGTTGTCGATGATGGATAGTCACGTTCGTAAGAAAGGAAATGTTGCGACAGCTATGCATATTCTGCATAGATTAATCAGCCGCCGTGAATAAGCGAGATGCTTACATAACGTCATGTCGCCATGTTGGAATGGTCTGCTTGCAGGTAACACCAGCCAAGCGCCCTCTCCGTCCTTCATACAACTTCCCAGTCCATTCAAGGACTATTGAATCTAACAGTATCCTTCGACTAACGGCCACGGCCGTGCCGCCGAAGATGGCTGGGCGGCGAAGAGTTAGCCGAGCTGAAGACTCTGACTATACCACCATCCCGACTGACTTGATATGGCAGACATCTGGCAAAGCGCAAGAGAGCGACAGCGAATTGGTCCAGATCTTTCGGTTTCTCGATGTGCCTTCTGAGGTTCGAAACTTGAGCTACGGCAATTTTTTCATGAATCCCGGTCACAAGCTCGAATTTGGCCGAAGATACGTGCCCACGAGGTCAAGCAAGAAGCCCACAAAAAGATGGAAACTCACAGAACGCTGGTGTCGCGCCGAAGCTGCTCTTCCTCGTATTGGCGAGATGGACGAGAAGGCCGGCGTATTGGTTCATATGAACTAGATTCGCACATGCGCATCAATGTACGTCGAAGCCTATTGGGTCCCATTTATCATGAACGTTTTCGCTTTCCATGACGGCCCGGTGTCTGATCAATGTTGTATCATAGTTGGCGACAAGCGCGGTCTGATTCGACGAATTAAACGCAACAGCCGAAATTCCTTTCACGAAAAGGATCCTGCTGGCCAACACGATCACTACGATCTAACCAACCTGGAAGTCATTCATTCGCGCACAAGATGTACGTTCAGCCATGAAGTGATCAAAGCCGTTCGAAACCCCAATCTCGATATTGATTCCGAGGTTACAATGGCTCTGAGCAGCATGCTATATTGGCTATGTGTTGTGAACAGATACCGGGGGCCAGGGTCTAGTGTTTCAGCTGAAATCAAGATGCATTTTGTTGTACCATTTGAGGAGCTTTACGACGCGGAGGACCTGTTCGAGATAGCGCAAGCAAGATGCACACTGGTCGGACTAAAGTATCGTGAATGCAATCCTTGTTGGTATATCAATAGTGCCTGGCACTTCAAGCGTATCGACGGGCAGACGTTCGAGTTGCTGCTGTAGGTAGGACCTTCGTAGACAACCCCAGGCAGACTGGGCCTGGGTCCGCTTTTGGGCACAATCACATCTGGATCGTTATGGCTCAAGATAAGCCTCAGCCAAAAATCCACTCATGGGCGATATCGTGCGTGTCCCTACCGACAAAAGACGAACAGAGACACACCTGTACAAGGAGTTCCTCTTGATGCGAGACTCGGGTTGTACTCGTGAGACTCACGAGGTTCCAGACAAGGCCTCTTGCATCGTGGCAGTGACCACAAGCCAACCATGAATGGGACCAACTAGAATCGATACACGATCGGTACCAGGTCCGACTACGGCCGTAGATGATGAGAAACGGGAGGGGAAGAGGGGAAAGTACCCACGCTACGCATGTGATTCCAAGCTATCTCTTGCCCTTCTTCTTCCCCTTTGCACCACCAGCAGAAGCGACAGTCTTGAGAGCGGCATGTTTAGGGAATTCTTTGATGTGTTGGTGCAGTTTTGTTTTGGAAGGGAAGATGCCTTCACAGGTTGCGCAGTTGAATTTGCCTTCTTCCTGTTCTACGGTGGCAGCTGCTGCAGCGGCGGCTCTCTTTGCTCGCTTCTGGGCAGCTTTGCCTTTCTTTGGCGCTTGTGTTGAGGGTGTTGCATCTGACTCGGAGTCTGCACCGGGGCTTTCTGTGCCTCGGAGGTGCGAGGGAGGGTCCTGAAGGCGGGCCTTTACTTGCGAGGCGGGAGCATATTCATCGTCTGAAGAATCGGTTGTGTTTGCGGTTTGATCATTCGTTACTTCACTTACGGCAGTTTCTTGAACTGAAGGAGAAGCCTCTTCGTCCTCAGAGTCGGACAAGTCTTCGTCCAGAGTGAGATGGTCCATGCCCGCAGCTGCTTCATCGTCCATGATTGGGTAGTCGTCTTCTTGCAAGGGCTCGTCTTCCATCATAGGGTATCGGTCCTCTGGCAAGGGCTCGTAGTCTTCGGTGTCGAGTGGGGTAGCATCTCCACTTGTAGGCTCACTGTCCAAATTCAAGTTTGCATTCTCCTTTTGCATCTTCTTCCTCAGAGCATGAACAGCCTTCTGATGTTTTTTACTCTTCTCGTGTGCGTCCCATTGCTTCTCACTCTTGAACGTCTTCTTGCATGCGACACACTCAAAGACTTCCTCGACCTCTGACTCGCTTTCACCAATGACACCTTCGTGCTCGTCTTTTGCAACCGTCTGTGCCCACTCTGGGATGGCAGAGGCTTCTGTGCTGACTTGATTCGCGGCTCTTGCTCTCGCAGCTTGTGCAGCGGCCGCATCACGGAGGACTTTCTGGCGTTCGGCCTCTGTTTGGGTGTTCGGGATGTATCGTGGATCGCGTTTACGGACAAAGGCAACCAAAGCGCGGACAGAGTCATTGAACTCACGAATGCCTTGTTCGCGGAATCGCTGGTTCTCTTTCTCCATCATACGGCGGTAACGGCGGTCGGGTGCTTCTGAAAGTCGGTACTTGTCGCACCAGGCGAAAGACTTGCGAGTGCTGAACGAAAGCCAGACAGCATAGAAGGACTTGGGCACATCATCGTATTGATCGTCTTTATGGCCGAAGGAGGGATAGTCGGGGAGATCAAGACCTTCCCAGTGAGCGGCAGCCTCCTCTTCTCTCGCCAGCTGGTCAAAGGTCTCGCGCAGGAAACCAAAGAAGCCTGACGGAGCATCGGTGAACTCAACGCCGCTGTTGAACTTTCGCAGCATACGAGCCAGATCTTCGGCGCTTGTTATCTTGACGTTCCCATACTCGTACTCGCCAGCACCTGCACCCTCAGTAGTCGGATCATCACCTCGCAGGATCTGAGACTCATGTGAGTCGTACCAGGCTCTTTCTTGTGGGTCCGAGAGAACCTCGTAGGCTGATTGGACTTCGGCGAATAGGGAAGTGGCAGACTCGACGTTTCCATAGTTGCGATCAGGATGTAGTTCGAGAGCCTTGCGACGGTAGGCTTTCTTGATCTCGTCTTCGGTGGCATCGCGTTCAATACCGAGAAGTGTGTAGTAGCCTGTCTTCTGTGCCTCGGGAGCAGCCTCTTGGGCGGCACCGTTTGTTGACGACTGTCCAGCACCCATGGCTTCACCTCACAGCAAGACGGTTCCGAAACAGCGTGGTCAACTTTTTGGTTGTTCGAACATGTCACAGCGGCTAGATGCAGGTGTATGGCCCGTGCGCTGATAGATAAGATAACAATGTACAGGCCTTGGCACGGTCAAGTCGCGTCTCACATCGCGCCTGAGCCGCGCTTGCTGCGCGTCGCCCGTCGGACGAATGAGCGAACTTGAGCCAACCTTTTGCTTGTGCGTTCAAGGCAGCCATTGAGCTCGAACATCCGGCTCATTCAATCACTCTCTGCCACCACTGGCCCGCACCGTCACTATGGCCAACAAGCGTAGACACGGTCCTGACGACGGATCCGACGACGACTCACCACCATCCTCGCCCAAACGCGCCAGAGTCGATGCCCAGCCCGCAGACAATGCACCCCTCGAGACCGATGGGGTTGATGATGGTTACACATACCAATACCGCAGCCATGTTAACGAAGATCACAACTTGCACCTCGACGTCTCGTCTGACGAGGGCGAGGACCCCGAATCCGAAATCCGCGCTACTCAGCTGGTACAACGACATTACTCGCAAAACAAGGAGAATAAGGCTGCCGAGCAGGGCATCATCGAGGCTGTCTACATGGAAAACTTCATGTGCCACAGTAAGCTTCGCATCCAACTCGGCCCCCTCATCAACTTCATCATCGGCCACAACGGAAGTGGAAAAAGTGCCATCCTCACTGCTCTCACCATCTGCTTGGGTGTCAAGGCCGCTCAGACAAATCGTGGTGGCAGTCTGAAGAACTTTATCAAGTCTGGTGAGGAGAATGCCTACGTTGCTGTCAAGATCAAGAACCAAGGCGACATGGCCTACAAGCCTCACGATTACGGCAAGTCCATTATCGTCGAGAGACACTTCTCCCAGACCGGAAGTGGCTTCAAGATCAAAAATTCTGAAGGTAGGACCATGTCTACCAAGAGAGCCGAACTTGAAAACATTGTCGACTTCTTTGCTCTACAGCTGGATAACCCTATGAACGTCTTGTCTCAGGACAAGGCCCGTGAGTTCCTCAGCGGCTCCTCACCTCTCGACAAATACAAGTTCTTCATCAGAGGTACTCAGCTCGAACAGCTCGACAGCGATTACCGTCTGCTAGAAGAACAGTTGGACACCATCGAGAGCAGATGCGAAGGTGCCGAGACTGATCTTGAAGTTCATGGCAGAAAGGCTAGGGAAGCAGAGGCCAAGAAGAAGCTCATCGACCAGAGTCAGACTACTATGGAGAAGATAAACCAGCTGCGCTGGCAACATGCTTGGGCTCAAGTTGAAGAGCAAGAATGTGAACTTGCAAATATTGAGGAAAAGATTCGCCAGGCCGACAACAAGATTGCAATGCAGCAAGCATCAGCCGACAATGCCAGCAAGCTTTACGACGAATCTAACGCCACTCGCGAAGCGAATGCCGCCGTCATCACCGACCTCAAGGAGCAGTTGGGTCCTCTACAAGAGAACTATAACGAGATCAAGAGTGTCTTCGATTCGAACATGAATACCATGCGCGACAAGAAGGCCGAGCAAAGGAACATCAGAGAAGATATCAAATCCTCCAAGAAGACGATGAGCGATCTAGAGACCAAGATGAACGCCGAAAGGACCAGGATCGAGAACGCCAACGGTCCCGCCCATGCCCACAAGGTTTCCGAACTGGAGGATGCTCGAACTCAACTTCAGCAGGCCAAACAGCGCGAAGAGGAGCATTCTTCTCAGAGAACGCACATTGACAACGGCGTGGTCCAGGCTCAGAAAAAAGTGACTGATGCTCGTGGAGGGGCCTTGCAAAGCAAGAAGAAAGCTGTCAGCGATGCGCAAGACATGTTGGAGCGGTTACGAAGTAACCAAGGTCAACAAGCCCGCGCTTTTGCTCCACCTATTCACAATGTTCTCCGACAGATCAGAAATGAACGCGGCTTCTCGAAAGAGCCGATTGGACCGATGGGAATGTACGTTCGACTACTCCAGCCAGAATGGGGTTCCATCATCGAGTCAACCTGTGGTGGACAACTCGATGCGTTTGTTGTCGCGACCCATCATGACAAGGTGTTGCTATCAAGAATCATGAGACAACAGAACTGGTAAGTGCTTCAGGTCACAAGAAAAATGCCAAACTAACGTAAAACAGCCATTCCAACATCTTGATCAACAATGGAGCTCAGATCAACACACGGCAAAATGAGCCGGACGCGGATCTTGTCACTATGCAACGAGTTCTGGAGGTGATACATGTCTTGCATCGATGGTAGTTGTTCTGTTGCTGACTCACTCACAGATCGAAAACGATGCAGTCCGCAACTGTCTCATCATTAACCAATTGATTGACCAGACAGTGCTCATGCCTGACAGAAATACTGCCAACGAGTTTGCACAGAGACGTCCACGTGGCGTGAAAGTGGTTGTCTGCCACAATGCTC
Organism: Aureobasidium leucospermi; assembly: GCA_019775405.1. Classification (NCBI taxonomy): domain Eukaryota; kingdom Fungi; phylum Ascomycota; class Dothideomycetes; order Dothideales; family Saccotheciaceae; genus Aureobasidium; species Aureobasidium leucospermi. The sequence continues at coordinate 45,398 of JACWFU010000024.1, forward strand.
ATGTGCGAGGGGCCGGTCATCGTTTCAACCCTACAAGAGGCGGAATGCAAATGGGCCCGGTCAAAAAATGGCAAGGACAGATGCGTTTGAAAACCAGTCTTGAGGCACAATTGAAGTAAGTGGTTCGAGACGCACCATCAAGTCAGCCTACTAACTCATTCTGCAGCATCGCGCAAGAGAACCTGAACGGCGCCAAGCAAGACCTTCAGGAGGCCGAGAACCAGATCCGAACGTTGGAGACCGCCCTTACTCGCGCCAAACAGGCGAAGAACCGACACGATAAAGACGCAAAGGAGATTCGCTTGCAGAGGCAGCAACTGGAAGATCGAATTGAACAGCTGCAGGCCGAGCTAGACGCCGATGCTGTTAACAACACGAGCGCTTTGGACGAGCTACACGCACAATACAGCGAGGCCGAGCAGAACCTCCAAGCTGCGAATGATACTATGGAGGACTCCGTCAACGCTTTGGACAAATTGGGTGATGACAACAGGGACGTCAAGCACCAACTCGATGCTGCCAACAAACAGGTTGAGGAAGCCAAAGCACAACTCACAAAGGCAGAGAAGAGGCTGGAAGACAAGACTGCTTCGCGGGAATATGCCCTGCGACAGAAGAACCAGGCCCTCGAGTTCGTGGACATGGCACAGCAAGAGAAAGAGTCACTCGAGGTCTCGCGCGTTGAGCAGGAGAGGCTCATCAATGAGGATTATCTACCTGGAGCGACAAATGTCAGTCGCAGAATTCCTGTCGAGCCAGGCAACACCGTCGAAGTGCTGGACCGCAAACTCGAAAAGCTGGAGCAGGAGCACAAACGATACCAGGACAGCATCGGCGGTAGCCGCGAAGAGATCTATCAGGCCTGGCGCGATGCACACAAGAAGTTCGCCACCGCCCAACGAGCCTTGTCTGGACAGAAGGATGTTGCAAAGAAGCTCAAGTCAGCGCTACTCTACCGCAAGAATCGCTGGAAGCTCTTCCGTAAGCACATCACTACCAGAGCAAAGATTACTTTCAGCTACCTCTTGTCGGAACGTAACTTCCGTGGTCGCATTCTGGTTCATCACGCCGACAAGACGCTGGACATCAACGTTGAACCCGATATCTCGAAGAACAGTGACAAGGGTCGTCAAACCAAGACTCTATCTGGTGGTGAGAAGTCTTTCTCGACTATTTGTCTGCTGCTTTCGATCTGGGAAGCCATGGGCTCGCCTATCCGCTGTCTTGACGAGTTCGATGTTTTCATGGACAGTGCGAACAGAGAGGTCAGTATGAAGATGATGATCCAGGCTGCTCGTAGATCTGTTGGCAGACAGTTCGTGCTCATCACACCGCAAGCCATGGGCAAGTACACTGAGGGAGTTCAAGATGTCAGTGTGCACAAAATGGCGGATCCTGAGAGAGGACAGACGACGCTGGATTTTAGCGCTGCTTAGATTATTATCGGCGATGGATGGTATGATGGTGTTTATTCTACCGCGTGGTCATTATAGCTAGGCGCTGGTGGGAGTTGACTGACGATAACGAAATCACGTCATGATCTGTTAATATTACTTGCAACCGACCGCTTGGTCAGAATATCTATCAGAAGCTCTGTCTTGTAAGCATGAACATCGCTTTTCGAAAATCTATGCCTCCTAAGTGTCGGTTGTGCTTACGCCCTACACTTGACAAAATGCGGGACAGCTCCACCATCGGAGCTGCCTGGCCACAAACCGACATTCAATAACTCGTACTCTGACACGACCCGACTTACATACCTAGCTCCAACCTATATTTCCAACACTTACATTGTCAGGGAAATTCAGTATGAACGTCTTTGCCAGAACTGCCCGAGTGGGCGCCAACTCCATGATCCGTAACCAATTCGCGTTTTCCTCCATCGCAAGAAAGTCAACCCTAACTCAAGTATTTTCTGAGAAAGCCATCCATCGTATGTATAGTCCAATCTCAAAGAGTCTGTCCTTCTCACTGACACAATTCTAATAGCTATCGGTCCTTACTACGTATGACTTTTCCCGCCCCCGACAACTCTTCCCAGGATACAACAGATACTGACCGCATCAACAGTCTCAAGCCATCAAAGCCAATGGCTTCGTCTTCCTCTCCGCTCAACTCCCCGCCGACTCCTCGTGTAAACTCGTCACTGGCAGTGTTAAAGACCAAGCACACAAGATGATCCAAAATGCTTCTCATGTCCTCGAAGCCGCCGGCACCGATCTTGAGAAGGTTGTTAAAGTGAATGTAAGTCTGAATATGTGAGGTTTTGATACTCCGGGGATGGTGCTAATCTGATGGTGACAGCTGTTTGTCAAGGATTTCCACATGGTGGCAGATATCAATGAGGTCTATGGTGGGTATTTCCCGCAGAAGCCGGCGAGGACTACTACACAGATGCCATTTTTGCTTGCTGGGGCGGATATGATGATGGATATGGTTGCCGTGGTTGATAGAGAGTAGGTAATAATTTGCCTGGCAGCATGGTTTGTTTGATCATCAAGCCCATGAACAGCCATCCTGCGACCTTTGCTGGCGACTCGTAACAACAGGCTCCAAAGACTTTTTGAGCCATGTGCTACAGCTTTTCTCAAGTTACAACAAGGAACTATAAGGCCTCCATACTTCCAGAGAGTGAGAACAGATGAGCATGGACAAGTCAGAGACAGGGTGATGAGTGTGACGATTTAGAGTTTGACACCACGGAACGGATCAACCATTCCCCGCGTTTCTTTCATCTCCTTGACTCGACGTTTTGTTCGCGCCACACCCTCACAGAAGGCAGCATTTGAGCACGAGGTGAACCGTTGGAAACCGACTTTTTGTTTGCTTCTAGATGCCATGACCTTCTTTGTTCCATATCTCATTGGAATCTCTGGCAATTTTTCTGGTTGATTTCGCGAACGAATCCTCGCATTGCTGGTCACTTTATCTGAAGATGCATTGAAGATCTTTGCGCCTGGACCACCAAACCCATATACTTATCAAGAGGATTGCTTTCGGACATCATGAAGTACGGACATGAATATGCGCAACTACTGGCAAGTGAAGGATTCCCGGAGGAGTGGATATCTTCGGCCATCTCATATCGACTGCTCAAGAAGGCTATCAAGAAGGTTCAGCAAGAATTAAGCGCCCTCGGTCTGGATGCTTCGACACTCCAGCATGTACACAGCGAATTTGGCGTGGAGGCACCAGGAGATAGAAATGGCGCACATTTTGTCCCGGAACTATGGGTCGCTGTTGATGGCGAGAGTGGAGAATTCCTGGATGCACACTTGACCAAGGAGACAAAGCAGTACTTTCTCTGGCTGGCTGAAAACAATGAGAACACTCAGTCGACTCAAACTGATGCTGGAAGGCGTGCCAGCCAGATCTCACATGAAACCGATGGGTCTTCAATATCGGAACACGAGCAGTCTAACGCTATGATCAGAGCCTCCTCTGCCGAGAATGGTGCTCACTGGGCCCATGTCCATCTCCATACAGCCGCAAACTTCTTCAACCTTCTTGATCCGAAATTGGCACAACTAGATGCCATTCAGCACGCAGAAGAGAAGCGTCTCGAATCGCATATCGTGGAACTCGGTACAGCAGTCACTGCGCTCACCGAGCCGGCCGCATCAAAGAAGGGTAAATATAAGGCTAGATCGGATGTAACAATTTGGCGCCAAATCCTTGCTCTATATGTTCAGCATGCCATCTTTTTTTCGCCATACGAAAGAGACCGTGGCTCACGCAGTTTTGATCAAGCAAAATCACATCTGGAACTCTTTTCCAAAGATCTGGTTGACCAAGGGCTTGTCAAAAGGTTTAGAGAAAAGACGAGCAGGAATACTTTCGATCACTTCGTGACGGTCAACCTGGACATCTTGAGAGCTATGCGCTTCCAAGAGCTCAACATGGAAGCAGTGCGGAAGATTCTCAAGAAATTCGACAAGCGGACCGCTCTGGGAGCAACAAAAGCTTATCAAAGTCATGCACACAGCGGGCCCTTCGCGAAGTCTGTCGCAACTGACATGTGTGCGGCTATGTCTCAGCAAGTGGTCACGATCGTACCACAATTGGATGACTACAGCTGCCCGGTTTGTTACAACATTGCCTGGAGACCTATTCGACTCGAGTGCTGCAATACAGTCTTTTGCATTCGCTGCATGATCGAGCTACAAAAGTCGGCATCAAAATGTCCAATGTGCAGATCGACGTCTGTCATTACTGCTGACTCTGGATCTATTGATCAGCAAAGAGCTGAATATCTGGTCAAATACTTCCCGACTGAAGTCAAGGAGAAGCAGAAAGCGAATGAGCTTGCTGTGGCTATCGACAAGTATGGTCCAGACTTCCAGAAAGGCCCTTGCTGCGTAATGTGATCTCGCTTTACCCACCAGTCATCACAAAACATACCAAAGTTGCAATCGAGCAGCTGGAATCCTGGATCCTACACGAAAGACAGAATCTGAATCTTCCATGATGGGTAAAGGTTGACGACCATCGAGTTGTGCAAATTGCCATCCGAGGGGCTCGAATCAACCCCGCGCATTGCGTCATCCTCACGATTTCCACATCATTACCAGCCGCCCAAGCCGCCATCATAAATGCACCTTCCATCCGCGAAAACGACAACGCCAATGCTAAGAAGCTTGTCTTGAACGACCATCAGGCAGACAAAACATCCATTGAAAATCAGCAAAATGTCGAACAAATCTCACCCTGATGCGGACCTGTTTCCACACGCCACAGGCCTTGCACAGAAGACAGTTGAGGATCACAAAGCGGAGCAGCCATTGAAGCTGTATGCTGGATGGTTTTGTCCTTTTGTCGGCCGCGCATGGACGGTGTTGCAGGAGAAGAAGATCCCTTATCAGTACATTGAGGTATTGTTTTTGCTCACCAAGCCATTGCGTTCTGGAGGCTGACTTGCAATGAAGGTCAACCCATACCACAAGCCAGAATCGCTGTTGAAGCTCAACCCTCGTGGTCTGGTCCCGACACTTCAGTATGACAACAAGCCATTATACGAAAGCACGGTCATCTGCGAATTCCTCGAAGAAGCGTACCCAGACCATGGACCAAAGCTCTTGTCTGAGGACCCCTACGAGCGTGCCCGCGCTCGAATTTGGACCGACTACTGCACCTCTCGAATCATCCCTGCTTTCCATCGTTTTCTGCAGTTCCAGCCAATGTCAGATACCGAAGGACTAGAAGAAGTGAGACAAGAGTTCTTAGGTCACCTGAAGGAATTTACCAAGGAGATGGACTCTGAGGGCCCTTACTTTTCAGGCAAAGATGTTGGCCTGATCGATTTGGTTGTTGCGCCTTGGGCAAGTAAGTTATATATCGCCTCGGATCTTGTTTTCGTCGAGTATTAATGTCTTGTCTCCGCAGTTCGTCTATGGGTCTTCGACCACTACAAGAATGGTCTGAACATTCCAGATGGAGGTGAAGATAGTGCTGTTTGGTCGAGGTTCAACAAGTGGCTCAAAGCCATCGAGGAACGTCCTTCAGTGCGCGAGACTACGAGTGAGAAGGAAAAGTACCTCAGCATCTACCAGAAGTATGCCGATGATAAGGCACAGAGTGAGTTGGCTAAGGCAACTCGCAAGGGTCGTGGTGTACCTTGAACGAGCAATACTTGATGATGGGGAACGAGGCCAATCTTTGGGGTACATGCGCTCTTTATCATGCTCATACTCGTACCAATACCCAGGACCCTGGCGGGAAATAGTCTCAGGTTACTGGCGACTAAATCTATGCTGCATGAACCTGAGTGCAAGATAGGCAGTCATCGTCGAATCCAATGCATGCCCCATCGAATCGACAGAAAACTGAATGAACAACCAAGATTAGTCAATCGCACAAGCTTTCGCATTTCTTATGCTTGTTACAAGCACAAAGACGTTCTGTCTTTTGAGTGGTAGCTAGTCGCCTTATCTATGCCTATCGGCTGCCGCTACCGCTGCGATAAAGATGATCGACATTACCCCAACCCCAGACATGTCATACCCCAACAGCATGGCAGTCGCACCTTCTCCAAACGTGCAATCTGCTTCTTCTTTCCTACATCGAACGCGAGTACTTACAAGTCTTATCAAGCTACATTGATGAATATGCCGCCACACCTTGTGACATGGGTGCCGTTGCACTGCGATAGCCAATCCTTGCCCGCGCCATATAATTGAACGATATCGTGGGGCAAGACATGGTAGGTCGATAGCTCTAGATATATTGGTTCCCCTTTCCCACTCAATGTTCTGGCAGGCGTCTTTCTCTTCGAGCAAATATACAGCATGTCGTCTTCAGCACAGATCTTGCCCGCAGGCGCCGGTTATGGCGTCGTCATTGGAGTCGGCTTCTTCTTTGCCTTTGTGAGTATTTCCGACGACAACTATCATCTGCAAAGAGTAACAGAGTATCAAGCTCATGATGGGAATTTCGCATCTACAAAACAAATACACAAGCTTCAGTACCAAGACGAGTGAGGAGTTCAACACTGCTTCTCGTAGCATCAAGCCTGGCCTTATTGCCTCTGGTATCGTGTCGGCGTGGACGTGGGCTGCTACATTATTGCAGAGCTCCACGGTAGCATATCAATATGGTGTTGCCGGGCCTTTCTGGTGAGTCTTGTATCACAAAAAGCTCGAAGGCATCTCTAACTTGAAGTAGGTACGCTGCTGGCGCAACAGTCCAGATCCTCATGTTCTCCATCCTGGCATGCAAAGTCAAGATGAACGCACCACGCGCCCACACATACCTTGAGATCGTCCAAGCCCGCTATGGAAGTTCCGCCCATATCACCTTCTTATTCTTCGCCTTCGTAACGAATATTCTGGTCGGCTCGCAATTACTGCTTGGTGGCTCGGCCGTCGTCACAAGCTTGACAGGCATGAATGTCTACGCCGCCATCTTCCTCATCCCAGTCGGCGTCTGCGCATATGTCGTCCTCGGTGGTCTACGTGCGACTTTCCTCTGCGACTACAGTCATACTTTGATCTTGATGATCATCATCCTGTACTTCATGTTCAACGCCTACGCGACCAGTGATCTTATTGGCTCACCTGGGGAGATGTACGAGCTGCTCAAGAAGGCAGCAGTGCAGAGACCTGTAGAGGGTAACGTGGATGGTTCTTACATGACACTGAAGTCCAACTACGCGTTGATCTTTGGTGTCATCCAGCTTTGCTCAGGAAGTGGCACTGTGTTCCTCGATCAAGCTTACTGGCAGCGTGCCATTGCTTCTCGACCTGCTACTGCTGTTAGAGCATACATTCTGGGTGGTATCGCTTGGTTCGCCATTCCTTTCGGATTCTCCACCACTCTGGGCCTTGCAGCTGTCGCACTGACCGACAATCCTCGCTTCCCTACTTTCCCTGGAGTCCCAACATCCAGCGATATCTCCGCCGGACTCGCAGCATCATATGCAGCACAAGCACTACTGGGTAAGGGTGGCGCAGTAGCTCTACTCATCGTCCTCTTCATGGCCGTCACCTCCTGCGCATCTGCCGAACTTATCGCCGTATCCTCCCTCCTCACCTTTGACGTCTACAAACGATACATCCGCCCGACCGCCTCGCCCTCAAGTCTCATCTTCGTCTCTCACGCCATGATCTGTGCCTTTGGTCTCACAATGGCCGTCTTCGCCTGCATCTGGAATGCTATCGGCGTCGACCTCGGTTGGCTGTTCTTGGTAATGGGCCTCCTCATCGGCGGCGCAGTCTTCCCCGCCGCTTTCGCCATCACCTGGCGCGGTCAATCCGCCGCTGGAGCCATCAGTGGCGCTATTGTCGGTCTCATCGTTGGCATCGCAGCCTGGCTCGCTGTAGCTAAAGTCTACTTCGGCGAAGTCACCGTCGCAACCACTGGCACCGAATACGCAACCCTAGCAGGCAATCTCGCAGCTATAATGACCGGCCTCATCGTTACCGTTACCGTCTCTCTCATCAAACCGCAAAACTTCGACTGGGCGATTACAAGAAGCATTAATGCCGAATCCGCAGATCCTATCGTGGAATCTCAATTACAGAAGAAACAAATGCAGCAGGAAGATAAACTCAACACTTCCACCGCCGTCAACCCCAGCGATGAGGAAAAGCAACCAACAGCAACTCCCGAAAACGAGAAAAACACCTCCACCTCCAACTCCTTCTCCGAGCCCCCACCACCACCCACCCTCTCCACCGAAACCGACACCGAGCGCGCCGCCGATTTGCAATTAGAAGAATCACCATCTTCCCTCCGTGGAGCTTTTAAACTCGCTTGTATCGCTTCCTTCCTCTTGACTTTCATCATGGATTTCTTGCTTCCTATGCCCATGTTTTTCAGTCATTATGTCTTCTCAAAAGGCTTTTTTACCGCTTGGGTGGTGATATCTTTTATCTGGGTGTTTGTTAGTACGGGGATTAGTGTTGTGTTGCCTGTGGTGGAGACGGCGGGTTTTTTGAAGAAGTTTGCTGGGGATGTTTTTGGAGGGGGGAAGAAGGGGAGAGTGTGAGTGTGATGATGGGGTGATGCGGATGGGAATCATGGGAGTGGAGTGGAGTACATGGTTAGATGATCTAGATGATTTAGAATGAGGTAATGATTTATTATTGTTTCTGCACATTTGCTCGTTCTTCCTCTTCTTGAGGTCCTGTTTGATCTGACGAATGATCGTTTGGCTCGTGACTGGTTATACGCAATTTCTCCTTCCATTGGGGAGCGTTAATCGTTCAAGGTTCTGATACTTCTCGACACAGGAATCCCGATTTACCAGTTCTCTCGTTTTTACCATACTTGACCGGCCCCAGCGCCGTACGACCGCTATCGACATGACAAGCCGCCGATATAGCCATTGAGCAAGTCCCCAGCACAGGCATTCCATCTTCGAGTTTTCTGTCCAACGCAAAAGCCAATGCGCAGAGCATAATGAACCCAACCACCAAAGCTGATATGGCAGAGGAAGGGGAAATGCCATAGGTGATGCGTTGATGCGAATATTGACCCATGACGTCGTAGGTGGTGAGAGCTACCACGTTCAAAGCTTGCGTCGTGAGAAAGTGTACCAGGACCAGCGCGACGACGAGGAGCAATGAGTGGTACGGTTTCATGGCGAGATAGTACGTGTTGCGGGCGCCCTGCCTCGGCAGAGTCACTCGTAAGGGAGCCTGTGTTCTCGAGTATGAGCTCAACTCCACTGCGGCAAACATGCGTGAGAACAGATGGTTGTAAAACAGATATGTGATCGAGATGACGACGTGTATGGATCCGAGGCCGAAGAGGTTGGCAAAGAGTCCATGTTCGGAGGTAGGGCTTTGTGAGGTCAATGGTTGGTAACCAGATATTCCACCGTCGTTGAGCACGATGAGGACTGCCGTCGCGGTGGCGAAAAAGCCAAGGAAGAGACTAAACATTTGTTAGAATCTGCTTGAGATTTCGAGGAAAACGAATGATACCACTTGAGAAACAAAGCGCAGGTTTCGGTATCGACTGTCGCCCTCCATACCGGCCATTTGCGTCTCCATGAGGCAACGTCCTTTTCGGATCGTCGGAAGCCGAATTTGTCAAAGCGGCTTGTTGGTGAGTGTACTGAGTGCACGGAGACACCGGGCGTCTTTGCGGAAAAGGTGTCTGGATGCTTCATGAAGCTCGCTACAGCATCTCCGACAGTTGCTATGAAGATTTAGCTGATGTAAACCAAAGACTGTATCCATACCACGTACCCAGGGGCCGTAAGCAACGCGAAAACGCCAGACTGGCTAAGCAAAGAATCTCCACGAACAAGCAGACCAGGATACCGGAAAGGACTCGAGCATTGATGCTGACACCACATTCAGACTCAAATTTCTGAGCCAGACAGTATTCAACAGGGTATGTAGATACTGTGCAGTAGTAGTCCCAAGTAGGAATATTCCAGATACTGCTATTTCCAAAGTCGAAGTCTGTGTCAATGCAGTGGTTGTGAAAGATCGAGACTACACCAACAGTATTGAACCAATCGATAGTCTGCACACCTTGATACTTGGACTTCACAGCCATCTCTGGGTATTGTAGATCACCATCGATGAAGCCATCCAAGGAGTTGCTGGCATTAGACGAGCTTATCAGCAACACGTTGGAATAGTCAAAGGGCACACGCGAGGACGAAAATATAGAGCGGCACTCCTCTGTTGGTAATCGGACGAGGTCTACCAGGCTAACTCGCATTTGTTGTAGCAGCTCGTCATAGTCGATGGAGTTCAGAGCTGTACGAGAAGACCTCGAGATGTTGACATAATGCTCCGCTTTAGCCAAGAATGTAGACTGCTCTGTTGCGCCATCGAGTCGAGATCCTCTAGGATAGTCTTCAGTCACGAGAGCCACTGTCCTATCTGTAGTTGCTAGAGTAGTAAAGAACACAGAGTTGTGACTTGAATACAGTTAGTAACAGTAATGACCAGAGTGCATCCTCATATGACTTACAGGAAGGGCAACATGATCGAGGCCAATCCTAGAAAGACTGCTCTTATTAGTCTGCGCTTGTGAATCCATCTCATGTTTCTAAAGCCTCCCATACCAATGTGCAACCATCTTTCTCTCGCATGAGCAGTAACAACTTCTGCTCTGGTCGGTGAAAGCAATACTTGGACGCCATGTGTACCCACAGCGGATAGCAAGACGGCAAACGCATTGACGAGCAAGTGCGCGTAAGCCGCTGTTCTTGAAGCCTCTGAGCAGGTGCCGCTGAAAACTTCTGCCACACCGTGAGCGACATGCGTGTTGCTGTGTATCCAAATCAAGAATGCAATGTACGCGATGAGTGTGAAACTGGCGAAGGTGGTGTTGATGATCAGGATGGTACGCCAGGTTGGGTGCCTGCGGGGTTCCGAGCCACTACTGATGAGTCTTTCGTGACCATCATCCATCGTGATAGATTGCAAGGCTGGTAGAACCTCTGAGATTGCCGCCGCTGATGGCACAGAAGGAATCACATGAAGGCCGTCGCACTTGGTCGTGGGCAGAGAGCAGAAGTCACGTTCATATTCGTAGAGAAAGTGGGCTTACAAAGGTACTTGGGCGAAGAGCAAGCGGCTGAGTAGGATCAGGCTGGGACTGTACAAAGGTTGCACCATGATGATTGGACGCCTTGCCGCCAAGGTATGGCTATGAGATGTTACATGCAAGCCACTCATTGCAGACGTCGAATGCAGAAGGTGGAAACAAAACACTACTCGGACGTGATTTACATCTCGTGTTCATCCCCAACTCTTCGCCGAGTGCGTTGTGGTTTTGAAGAAGGCAGGAACACTGCAGGAAGATCGCGGACTGTCCATTTTAGGACCGGACCGTGCTTGACCGTTATCCACACTGCGATGACGCGTTGATACGTTGCCAACGCGTGTCAAACACCGCCGAACTCCACCAAAATGGTAGCGGAGCACGACTGATCACTCTACTCGAGTAGCAACCCACAAACATCAGACGCCATGTATTGGCCGTCAACAGAAGTCATCAATGCTCTATTACTTCTGCAGAAAGATGACGATGTGTCGCCAGATGCCGCTTCAACCGATGTGCTGTCGGCTCGGTTAGTGAATTCTCCATAGAGTTTCCCCGCCACGAGTGATCGACTCGTTCATACCAGGTTGCGGAGAGGGGTTGGGGTGGAGTCGCGGATTTTATCCAAGAGCCGACTCTCGTGCTGAGATGGCAGAAGTAAAAGTCTAAGTATAAAGGCAGGTTCGTTTGACATCAAAGTCTCTCTTCTTGACTTCTAGCACACTCACCGCCAAGATGCATCTTGCTTCCTTACTTACAGTTGCATCTCTCTCTGCTGGATCTTTGGCATGGCCGAAGTATGTTTCGCAACAAGATGACATGTCTGTGCAGACTTCATCCGGTCTCGTTCATGGAATCAAGGACTCGAAGTATCCCAACGTTCGTCAGTTCTTGGGCATTCCATTCGCACAACCTCCTACTGGGTCGCTCCGTTTTGAGCCTCCTCAAGCACTTCCTGCGTCTGCCACAAAGAAGGTGGTCAACAATACTCAATTGCCTCCCAGTTGTATGCAGTATCTCAACACAGAAAGCCCTGGAGTCTACGTTGACCAAATCCTCGAATTTGGTCTGCAAGGCTTGAACCGCACAGGCTCAATCAGCGAAGACTGCTTGACACTTAGTGTCTGGACACCTACTTCCAACAACAATCAATCATGTCGTAGTAATGAATTACTGCCGGTCGAGATCTGGATATACGGTGGCGGCTTCAGTACTGGAGGACAGGACGTCCCTTACCAAATTCCAAGCCAATGGGTTGAGCGAACGCAGGACCACATTGTTGTGTCTATCAACTACCGCGTCAACATCTTCGGCTTCCCTAATGCTGCAGGACTAAGTGACCAAAATGTTGGCTTGCTCGATCAGAGGGCAGCAGTCGAATGGGTCCGCGACAACATTGTCAGATTCGGGGGTGATCCCTCTCGCATGCTGCTCTGGGGTCAATCCGCCGGCTCGATCAGCGTAGACTACTACAACTATGCTTACCCCAAGGACCCCATCGTCAGTGCCTTCTCAATGGACTCTGGTACCGCTTTCTCTGTCATCCAGTCCGTTGACACGCAACACACAAACTTCACATTTGTAGCCTCTCAACTCGGTTGTGCAAACTCTTCCTCTCCGGAAGCAGAACTGGCATGTATTCGCAAGGTCCCCGCTAAGGACATTGAGGACTTTGTTGCAAACTACCAGATCAATGGTACCTCACCAGGAATCTCTTTCCTCCCTATCCCCGACGAAAAAGTCGTCTTCAGCAACTACACTTCACGCGCTCTCGCCGGCAACCAAGCAAACATCCCCGCTATCATCGGCACGAATGCTCAAGATGGTGTACCGTTCGCTCCCTACAGTCCATCCGGTCCGAATGCCACTCTCGCACAGCTCGCTCTCCTCCGTACTTTCTTCTGTCCTGCCACTGAGAGCATCCGTTTACGTCAATTGACCAACCGCCCAACCTATCGCTATGTGTACTCTGGCAATTTCTCGAACATCGCTCCTGCGCCTTGGTTGGGTGCTTATCACTCCTCGGAACTGCCATTGCTGTTTGGCACCTACGACAACTTCAGAGGTGCGGGACCGGCATTGGAGGGACAGACTAGTGTGGCTATGCAGGATGCTTGGGTTGCGTTCACCAAAGATGGAATGCAAGGTATTGAGAGCACTGGATGGCAAGAGTATGAGGTGTTGGGAGAGAACACTGTGAGGGACTTTGGTGACGGTGTTGCGGTCAAGGATACAGATCTCAAGTACTTGGAAGGTCTTTGTGATGGTTCGATGCCGAATTACTCTGCTTGAAATCTGTATTCAAGGAAACATGTATATAATGCTGCGCTATATGACAACCGGAATGAGTAATATTCTCGCTCTTGATCTATCCTGTCACCTTTGGATCAGAGTCTACTCTGCACCATCTCCTCCTTCTGCACCGGGTTTCGAACCTTCTGTACACTCTGCTTGTCCTCTTTCAAACACCCCTCCACAACCTCCGCAACAGCCAACAACCTTTCCTCCCTCAATCTCTTGCCCACCAACTGCAAATTCACCGGTGCATCTTTATACTTGCCCGCTCCCCCTTCGTCCCAGAACTTGCGGTACATCGCATCCTTCTCCCCTTGCACCGGCACAGTCCCCTCCTCCCATGTATCCGTCTCCCTCACCTCCGTCACCGGAAACACCACGCCAGGCAAATCGGTAGCGTTAAACACAGCAGTGTAACCCCAATACTTACTCTCGTCGTGCGCAGAAGCACAACTAGCGTTGACAGGACATAACAGCGCATCCACCCCTGCTTCCTTCCACTGCAACGAGAATGCCGTGCGTAATTTATCCCTCGTGGAGTTTAATGCCCACGTTTCTTCAATGGTGTGGCGGGTGGTGGCTTCGGAGTCGAGGAGCCATTGGATGATAGGGACGGGAGGGTCGCTCTCTTGCAGGAGGGTGGACTTGTACTCGTCGCCGCCGTCGAGGAAGTAAGCTTTGTTTATCCAGGAGAGGAGGGAAGCATGATGTTGAGGATTCCATTCCACAATCTCATGTCCTGCTGCGCGGAGTTTGTCGACAGTATGGCGTAGAGCGCGAGTGATGGGTGGATGAGGCAACACGGCAGCATCATTGAACATAACCCCTATCCTAAGTCTTTTAGGCAAGTCCGCAGCAGTGGTATTCCGCCACGGAATATCTATCAAACTAGGTTCTTCGTCCCAAGGTTCCTTCGCCAACGCCACCTGACAGAACAATCTCAAATCAGCCAGCGAATTGGCCATGGGCCCCACACAGCCGATTATATTCTCCATGCCTGCGTGCAGGCCGCTGAGTCCTGAATGGGGGATTCGCGCTACCGAGGCTTTCAAGCCCCAGCCGCCGCAGAATCCAGAGGGCCCGCGGATGGAGCCGCCGATATCCGTGCCGATTCCTAGTGGAGAGCCGCGCATGGCTACGAGTGCGGATTCGCCGCCCGAGCTGCCGCCTGAGGTGAGGGAAGTGTTGAAGGGATTGCAAGTGCGGCCGAAGAGGTTGGAGTGTGTTTCCAACGCCATGAGGGTTTGTGGGTTGGTGGTCTTGACGTGGAAGACTGCGCCTGCTTGTCGGAAGATCTTGCAGATGAGAGCGTCGTGGGGGCTAGGAGCGTCCGCCCAGGAAATGAGTCCGGAAGTCGCAGGTGTGTTTGCGAGATAGATATGTTCCTTGACCGAGATGGGTAGGCCGTGAAGTGGACCAATAGGTTTACCGTGCTTTTCCATATAGGCGTCCAGTTTCTGCGCCTCTTCCAGAGCAGAGTCGAACATGATCAGTGCCAGACAATTAGTGGCTTGATGAGCCAAAGCAGCGCGTTTGCAAAAGGCCAGAGTCACTTGGTAAGACGCCCATTTTCTCGTTCTGATTTGGGAGAGAATGTCCACGGCGCGAGATTCGGTGATGAAGAGCTCTTCTTTCGACATGATGTGTGGGCATTTCTTTGGTAAATCTGTAAAATTGTGGCCGACGAGGAGGGACTTGTCGGCAATCCATGCTGGTGGTATAGCATCGTAGATTTCCTTTTGCTTTCTGGCGGCGATACTTTGCCATGAGGGTGATTGAGCTGCAGCCATGGTGTCAAAATCCAATATCTGGAAAGATCAGACGAGCAAAGAATACAAAAAAGCAAGTAAATGCGTTAATAGCAAGAAGAACCCCCAACCACTGGCAACCCAACCCTTATATATCCCAAACAACCTTCCCGGCAAACATACCCCCGTCGCGCGCCCTGCCGGGAAACGCAACCACGCTTCCACCACACTCTTATCGCACGAACCGACGTCGGAAACCTCACCACAGTAGGAAATAATGTGGAGCGGTGAATGCGCTGGCCTAACGTTTGGCGAAAAAGGGTACGCGAGCCGAAGTCCTCGGTTCGCGCTTCCGTTTGGAGCAAATTGGGCACGAAATCATCTGATAAGACCACTTGGGCGGATCAGATAAAAGGTTGCTTTGACTTCATGTCCATCTCTGCTGCAGTGCACAGCGAAGAATGTACACGTCAAAATACACAATGGTTTTTAGATTTCTTGGAATGTCCAGTGAGAGCCCGATTCTCAATATCATATTTCGCACTCTCATTGGACATACCATATAATTCCAAAAATATCTTGCATTTTTACAGATACAAAACAGGGGATGTATGGGTAGCAGAGATGCTGTATGTTCTGAATACCAGGGGCGGACATTATTCGTGTTTTTGAGCTCCCGGCGGGCAGATAGAGACGTTGAAATGCTTGTAAAAATGCACGATGGTTTTGTGATTTCGCAAAACGTCCAGTGAGAGTGTGGATTCTGTCGACTCTCACTGGACATTCTTTTGGAACACAAAAACATCATGCATTTTGACAGCGACAAGGATTAGCATCATAGGCGACGGAGATCATGTTATATATACAAGTCACATTTCAAGCAAGGGGAACATAAAAGCAAGGGGGGCACAACTTCAATCATTCATTCATCAAAAGAGCTAAAATGCTCTAAAAAGAACCTAAGAACTCCTTTTTTCCTAACCATTCCTTCTCCTTAGATATCGTGGACGATAGGGGCGAGCTCGCCGTCGTCGACGGGAACCTGGTGGACGTCGGCCTCGGTGTCGGAGGGGACGGTGTCGCCAAAGGAGGCGGCGTTAGAGGCAGCGTCAGAGACGGAGCGGGTCTCGACACCCTCGAGGACCTCGTCCTCGCCCTTGGCACGCTTAACTTCGAAATCGTCAAGGTCGGAGGGGACCTGGGTGGCGGCGCGCTTGACACCGTGGGCGGGGCCGGCGACATCCTAAGGGGCGGATTAGTACATGTGCAGTTTCAAAAGGGTGAACGCGTTAGGTACCTCATCGTCGACGCTAGTGGCGGCCATGATCATGGCGGAGACGGAGGCGAGGTCTGCCTCGGGAGTGGAATCTCTCTTGACAGCGCGGCCTTTTCCAATGGGCTTGATGACATCCTCATCAGAGTCCTCGGACATCTGGACGTCCAGCTTGTTAGTTCTGGCTGAGGCACGGGTGGCACGGCCGATTGAAGGACGAGCAGCAGTCTTAGCCTTCACGGCGGCATGCTTCTTGGCGATAACTTTGGAAGGTCTGCCAGAGGCAGTAGGCTTGGTAGGGGCAATCTCATCGGCCTCGTCGTCATCCTCGGAATCAGACTCGGCCTTGACGAGAACAGCCTTCTTGCCACGGTTCTTCTTGACAGGAGAAGAGGGAACGGCAGAGTCCTCGGCGTCGGCCTCATCAGCCTCGGCGGTAGCGCTGACTGACTTGATCTTAGCCTTGAGCTTATGGTAGGCGGTGTTGGTGGAGGCCTTGGTCTTGTAACCGGCCATGCTGAAGAGCTTGTCCATGTCAATCTTGAATGAGAGTCAGCATACGATCGGGCCATATTGTGCGCAAACCCAAAGAGCAATGGGATGTTGAGAACAGGGCAGAGATTATTGAACTAAAGGATAGAGAATGGAAAGGATGTCAAGACTTGTTGTGCGCATGAGATCGTGGAAGAATGGTACGGCAGAAACGGACCAAGGGCCAGAAGAAAGGCTGTCGGATCGAAAAAACAGGAACAGATATGAAATGAACTTACGTCAGGAACAGACTTCATGCACTGCCAGACCTGGCCGAGGAAGACCAGCTCGCGTTCGTTAAGAGTGGTGGACATGACTGTGAGTGTGGCGGGTTGATACTGGACGCGTAATGTTGATGAAGGGTAAAAAGTACGATGCGGAACGATGTGTATAGAAAACGGGTGTGTGGTTGGTGTGTGAGAAGTACGAATGATTTGGAAACGCGCTAAGAAAAGTTGTGATCAAGTACGAAGCCGTAATGAAGTACGAGATCGATATTGACAGTGAAAGGTCATGGTAGGTTCCGGCGTTGTTGTGACGAACAACCTCGCTGTCGATATCACGCGCCTTGACTCGCGGAACCAATGGGGACGCGACGTTGTGCCAGGCGGTGGTATAGGTGTGGCCTCAGAGCATCACTTGGCAATGGTTGCTCTCAGCGGTGATGCTCATCACTTTTTTCACCACCGACAG
The DNA here is from genome assembly GCA_019775405.1 of Aureobasidium leucospermi. Classification (NCBI taxonomy): domain Eukaryota; kingdom Fungi; phylum Ascomycota; class Dothideomycetes; order Dothideales; family Saccotheciaceae; genus Aureobasidium; species Aureobasidium leucospermi. The sequence continues at coordinate 62,945 of JACWFU010000024.1, forward strand.
CACGCGATGACGTATGCTGATGCACACCAGTGACAGTAATGCCTAAGGCCGTCGTTCCTAAGAACGAATCCTTGCTCTCAATGGTGATGCCTGATAGTTTGTCACTGCCGACGGCTTTCGATGGTGTATGCTGATATTGACATTGATGAGGCAAGACCATCACTCCAGATAACCAACTAATACTTGCTCCCAGAGGTGATACTAGTTCTTTGCTGTCACTGCAGACTATGATGCCTGTGATGCTCAAAAATTCACTTTGATATGCCAGCCATTGACAAGAGTATTGGCCACAGCGGTGAAGCTCAATATTTCCTGTCACTGCCAACGGTACTCTTCGACATTCTTTGATGTGCCAGACATTGATGAGGGTGTCCGCCTCAAAGGACATTGCTTGCTCTCAGCGACGAAGCCCAATGCTTGCTGCCACTGCCGCCGGTATTCTCGACTTTGTCCTCAAAGCGATGGCATGTATTGATGTGCTGAGGAAACGGTGAAGTTATTGACCTGGAAGAACACCACTTCAGCAATGCTTGCTATCAATGGTCGATCTCAGTGCTTCCTACCACTGCCGCCGACACTCGCGACTTTGTCTTCCTGGCGATAAAGTGTGTTGATATGCTCAGACAATGGTAAAGTCGGTGACTTCGAAGGCCACCACTCCGGAGATGCTTGTTTTGAGCGGTGATGCCCGTTCCCCGCCGACAGTCTCCGCGAGTTCTTGATGTCCCGGCGGTGCGAGGCAAGGTCATTATCTGCTCGCATCACTGTCATGTGGCATGTGCGCTCAGGCACATGCGCTGAAGCAATGAGTGCAAAGACCCTGCGTGGTTTGACATGTGTTCAAGGGCGAAGCAATTCGTCGTACGCAGAGGCTTCGAATGAAAGCATTTGGACGTTGCAGATGTAGGTTGAGGTATTCTTTGCACACATTAGATTCAAGCCAAAGCACGTCTTGTAGAGGAAGCCGTGTATGAAAGCCTGTCGAGAGTAGGAAAGCATGTGTAGTGGGAAAGGAAGGCAATGGCAAGCAAAAAATGTTGACAAAGAACCTAGAGCTAGTAGTAATTCAAGATGGAGAAAGAGAAGGCCCATAGGGTTTGATCATGAATGAGTTTACAATTCTTTTTTTTGAAGCTCATAAAGGGGAAAAAGGGAAGCTACAACCTTGGACATACACGGGTTGGGCGAATCCTGCGTAGCGCCTTCCTTTGCGCCATTCGCCAGGCTTGATGCGACAAAGCATGTCTTGACCCTGCCTGCGCCTTTTGGTGATTCCCTGCTCGCGCAAATGTTGGACATAATTTGTGTGGTTAGCGTTCCAGCCGAATGCTTCTTTCAAGACAGATTGTCGTCGAATCGATGTCGCGTCCAAACATTGGTAGTTCTTGATTTGGTTCCGGTCGATTGGTTGATCAGAAGCCTCTGCCGCCACGGCCTCTTCCACGGCCACCTCCGCGACCACCGCCGCCCATACCGCGTCCTCTGCCGCCACCTCTTGCACCACGGGCACCTCTGTCTGCAGCTTCCTTGCGGGCCTTGTTCTTGGGCTTGGGGGCGTCATCGATCAAGAGAGTATCCAAAGGTAGCGAATCGGGGAGAATGTAGTAACGGATGGTAGCGCCGCGGATGTTCATGGAGTCCAGAGCGATGGTGTCGCGACCCTTGGGAGTCATCTTGACTGTTCGCAGTGCTGTGTTCATTTGTGGGGAGACTGATGCGATGGTTCCGTGGACAATTGTGCCTGCCATGATGTGTTAGCAGCTGGTATGCATCTGCGCGACTCAGGAAGACATACCATTCTTGAGCTCGATAGTCACCGTCTCATTCTGGCACTTCATCAAAAACCTAGGATGGAGGTTAGCTGTTTGCGACTTGCTCAACAAGCACATCGACAAGCGACGGCGAAACAGTAGCTTACCTGACGAGCTTCATATTGGGCGCACTGGTTCAGTCAAGAAATGCGCGCTTGTTGTGAGAGTTGTATGGACAAAGTGTGTTGATTCTCAATGCTGCCTGCTGTCGCGTTCGCGGTCGTTCTCAACTCGGCAACTTGCGCTGTGACGCTCCTTCCTTGCCCGGCTTCTTGGCACTGTCTTCGCGAATGAATCACGTGGTGTCTTCATAAACGATCAGGCATCAACGCATTCTCCTTGAACTCAGGCAATCACGAAACAGAATAACATGAAGTGAATGCTTTATTTGTGGTGATCCAAGGGCAGACATGAGTATAGCCGCCCTTGTTGCTCGGTACAGGTATGCTATCTAATCGTGTGAAAAAGACCACCGGAGTAGATGCCGAGAAGAACTTGACAATTCAATAATTGAAAAGCTATGAAAAGGAGATGACAAGGTGTTGAATACCCTGTCATGCGATTGCTCTCGAGTTGGGTATATCAGGAATGCAACAAAGCCAAAACTCCAATCAGACCAGTCCATGCCAAATGCAACAAATAATCAAATCATTCCTCATCAACCTTGATCCACTCGCTGTCGGTGCCAAAGTCATTGGAGGAGGCACTCAGATCGCTGGGAGCCTTGCGGTATCTGCTCTCACCTTCCGAAGGCTGCAGACCAGTCGTACCAGCCGTAGTCGTGGAAGCCGAGACACTCTTAAACTCGTCGAGAATTTGTGATTTGATCTGTTCGTCTTTTGCGGAGGGCTGGAAGTCGAGTTCGGCGTGCGAGACCTTGACCTTGACACCAGGAGCAGTCTCTACCTCGGTCTCGGTGGCCTCATCGTCGGCGACGTCGCCAGACTGTGAGACGGACTTCTTTGGCGTGCTGCCTCCTGATCTAGACTTTCTGATGCGCTCTGCCTCTGCCTCCTTTTGCTGAGCCTGCTGCAACTCGTAGGCAAACCAGTTGATGGCCCACCAGAGACCGGCGCACAAGGTACTGAGAATGACAAAGTGGATGCTGTAGGTGAGGGCGAGAAGGGCGGCAAGGGTGAGCTGGAGGGCAGCAAAGGTGATGTTGGTGGCTAAGAGGAGAGTTGGAGTGGCGCCGGGTGTGAAGACGGCGTCCCAAAGGTTGACCATAAAGTCGGCCATGGTGAAGCGGTGTATGCGATTGTCGTAGGAGGAATGGCGGGGTTCTTTTGACGAGAATACGAAGGTTCAGATGAGGTAGGATTGTTCGTTTGGATTTCTTTGGTGTCAAAGTAGACGTTTGGACGCAGGTGGAGGAAGAGTCAGGCTCGTTTGACAGGCAAGGCGCCTGCTGGATAGTCCAGGTGAGCGGTTAGCAGATAGTTGCAGTACGGGGAGGGGGACAAAGATCAATCATCAACCATCATCATCAATCATGCATCCCCATGTTTCGCGGAGATGGCCGGTGTTCGTGACCACGATATTCCCGCATCCTCCGACACCATCACCCACCGCCTTAAGCACTACTCAAACGCTCTAACATCGGAAAGGCGTTTGACGTCTCAGCTGCTCCCCGCCTGTCCGCCTGTTGCAAAACGGGATCCTGACTTGGCTCGTCCCGCATACCTCGCAGAGCAATCACTTCTGCTACGCCGCGCCTACACGTCTAGCACTAGTCTCGGCCCTTATGGTGGGGGAGTTTTCAACATAACATTCCCATCATGGCCCAGTTGGCCGTCAAGACCTTTCTGGACTCAAAAGGTCTTTCTGCTACACAGGCATGGATTGAGTCTTTTGTAAATTCCAGCCGTCAAGGAACTCCTACACCAGCTTTGCAAAAGACGGCTCTATTCCGCATACTTGCTTCGGATCTCACATCATCAATCAAGGCCTCTCCAAACAACACCTTCCCGCCAAACGCCTTAAATCCCACCGTCAAGGAACTCCGTGTTCCGGATGCCATTCCTGTCCAGGTACTGGATATCGAGGATATAGGACGCAGTGCTTGGAGTCAGGTTGAAGCCATCGAAGCCCAGGAGCGCGGTGAGACGACTAAAGGAAGGGAAGTCATCCGTGTCGTACCTGGCGAAGAGGCCGACCCAACCCGTGATGGTACCGCTCCCATACCCAAGAGCAACGGTCCGCACAAACTACTTCTACAGGACGCCAAGGGTACCAAAATCTATGGCTTCGAAATCACTGATGTTGATGGTGTTGATTTGAATCTGAGTATTGGCGCTAAGATCATCTTGAAGAACATGACCATCGCCAGAGGTGTCGTCTTGCTTGATCCCAACAACACCCAACTACTCGGCGGAAAGGTCGAAGTCTGGGACAAAGCCTGGAGATCGGGCAGAAAAGAACGATTGAAATCCAAGGTTGGTCCAAGAGAAGAGGAAGAGCTTTGAAGATCCCGATTGCTCGTCAAACCTTTCAAACCCTCGACTCGACCTCTTTACTCCCTTCAGATGAAGCACACGACTACCAAACTTCCCTACCGCATAGATGGATTCCTCGCGACCTACGATGGTCACAAGCCTCACGTCCAGCACGATTTGCGGATGATGAATGCGTATACGCAGTAGACAGGGGTATCATAAGGTCATTTTCTAGTTTTGCTTTGAAGGATCTTGGCCAGTGGCAGCCTGGAACTCCGGGTCGTTCTCTTCCAACTCTTGCTTCCTGATAGCTTGCATGAGCTCGTACATTTGGGCAATTTGCTCGTCTGTCGAAGCCGTCAGTACAACCATCGTACTCCCAAAGAAGAATCAAAGTCGAATACACACCGCTCATCTTGTCAATCTTTGCCTTGTCCATCTTTTCTCCCCTCCACTTTTCGCCTTCGATCTGTTGTGCATAGCCTTGCCATTCTGTGAGGAAACCGATCTATCACCCTCTCGGTCAGTCCCATTGCTCTTTTCTTGCTTGGACCTCCTCTTCTCCGTGTAGCGGTGCGCTTACAATGTGAATGGGATTCTCAACATCCCTGTGTGCCCTAAACTCGCTCTTGATATACTCATCACCCAGCACACGCATCTCCGGAGGCAGGTGTTTGCGATGACCACGGAGTAGTCGACGGTACAGCGGAATCGGCGGGAGGAGGGCGTGGGGAACGACACCCAGACCGCCGGATGGCGTGCCTACGGTGCTGGCTTTCGCTAAGAGACGTGAAGCTGCGCGCATTTTAATCGATTGTTCAACACAAGTTGTGGATTAACAGAATAGTTCGAAGCAGCTGCGACGAATACAAGAATGGTTGCGTCACTGAGACCCTTGGTCTTCTGCCTCGGCATTCGCCGATCGCTGCATTGCGCTCCGCAAAAGACACCCCCGAAGCTTTTGACTTGCGATTGTTTCATTGCTGGTTAGCAGAGACACAGCAGAAACGATGTTGCCCACGCCGGATACATCGCATGTCGACTACGATCAAATCTACGAACCTGCCGAAGACTCATACCTCCTCCTCGACACCCTGTCCTCCGCCTCCGAAACCGCATTCCTACATTCGCATTTCCGCACTGGTCATGCACCTCTAGTCGTCGAAGTGGGCACTGGCAGTGGAGTTGTTCTGGCATTTCTCGCCGCCAATGCCTCTACAATCTTTAGTCGAAGTGTCTGTACTCTGGGCACAGATCTCAATCGACGTGCTTGTGTTGCTGCTTCGGAGACAGTAAAGAAGGCTTGTGGGAAGGAAGTCAAGAGCTCGTTTGCGAATGTGGTCAATGGCGATTTGACTTCTGCGATCAAAGATGGGCAGGTGGATGTATTGGTGTTCAACCCACCGTATGTGCCTGCTGAGCTGCCGGATTTGGGTCTGCATGCCAAGTACAATACCGCTGATGGTTTGACTTCGTCCGAAGCCTTTGATCGGGATTCGCATTTGTTGGCGCTGAGTTATGCGGGTGGTGTGGATGGGATGGAAGTTACGGATCGCTTGCTGGATGAGGTGCCTAGGGTGTTGAGTCAAAGGGGTGTTGCGTATGTCCTGTTTTGCGCTCAGAACAAGCCCGAGCAAATCAAGAGGAGGATCAGACAATGGCCTGGCGGATGGGATGCCGAGACCGTGGGAAGTTCGGGCAAGAAGGCAGGATGGGAGAAATTGTGCATCGTCAGGATTACGAGGACGACGGCAACAGATTGAATGAGAAGGAGAAGGAAGTCAAAGATTGGAAAAACATCTATACATCCTGGTTGACCAGTCACCACCCACAACGCCATACCGACACCCAGAGTCGCTACTCAAATCGACAAATTCGCACAAGCGAACGCCGGACGAGTGCTACCGCTGTAATCGTCAATTATGGCCTCCACAGCAGCATACAACCCCGGTCCCAAAAGGAACAAGCCACAAATCATGACAAACACATGAACGATCGTCATGACACTTCTGCCAGCACCAGCAAATAGCTTGCCACTGTACAATTGCCAGTACGCAACAGCAAAGAAGATGAAGCCAAAGAAGGAGTCGAAAGCGGCGCCGAGGAGGGACAGGAAATCGCCCATGCTGGGGATGATCTCGGAGAAGATGAAGGCAACGAACCAGATGCAAGCCATGACTGCAACCCACACGCCCCAGCCGATAACAGTGTTACTGTGTGCATGGCGCGACTTGCCCATGATACGGTGGTAGACGAATTTGGCCGAAACATTGGCATAGATCTACAATCATCAGTCAGCAAACGCTCAAAGTCTTTCTCATTACCGGAATGTCAAAACTTACCACACCAATAACAAGCGTAGGCACAATGACAAACGCAAAGCTCGCCTTCTTGTAAACCACAACTCCCAAACTTCCAAAAGCAGGAGCGGTAGCATATTGACCGAGATACCTGAATCCAATGGCCGGAGGTACGATAAACAAGAATCCAGAGATTCCAGCCAGCACGGTCAGCGCCTTTGGGAAATCCTGAGGCCTCTCCATCTCAGCGATGAAAGAAGGGAACAGAATCTGCGGCACCCAGAGGAACGTAATGTTCAAAACCTGATCCCTCACCGTCAGTAAACCGCTCTCTGATCAGACGCAAAAAGCTTGTGGATGGGGGAAAGATCAGACTTACAGCATTCATGCAAGCGACCCAAGTGGTTCCAGCAGGAGGGAAAGCATAAGTCTTGACAGGACCAGCCTTGGGATAAACTCCAGAATACCCATACCCAGGCGCATCCTCGATCCCGACAAAAACGAGGAAAAGCAGGATAGCAATGCCCATGCACGCGGCACTGAACATACTCATAAAAGAAACATGTTTCAACGTCCTCGGCACACTCATCACAATCCCCATAACCGTGACAATGACCGAAAAGATGACAGTACACATACTATGATCACTCAACGTGTTCAAAATCTTGGCTCCAGTCAACACATGAAACCCAATGAGCAAGATATTATTCGCCAACAGCATGAATCCGGTAAACTCGTAAGCGATCCTGGATTTGCCGAAAGCGTGGTAGCCGAAGTCGCAAATATCTTTGATTTGAGGATTCTTCATGATGAATTTGTGCATGGTGAGGGAGGTGATGTAGAAGAGGATGCCGGAAATGAGCATGGTGATTATGCCGGGGACCCAGCCGAGAACGGATAGAGACCAGGATTGTGCCATTATGGCCAGGCAGACTTGGTCGCCGCAGAGGAGCCAGGCGGCTTTTTGCCAGGACATTGTGCGTAGTTGGATTTCGTGGGTGTGGTCTGTGTAGAGGACATGTTAGTTTGGGATCAGGAAAGGAGATTGGTATATGGTGGACAGGAAGGTGAGAGGTATGGGGTTGGAAGAGGGATGAGGTATACCTTCATTCACCAAAGCGGTGATCGTGTCAATGGAGGAAGCACCATCACTGGGTACATCCTTGACATCGTGGATAGTAGCATCGTACACTTGCTTCTCCTCTACATCCACATCGCGTGCGTGGTGTGTAGCCGACATCTTTTTATTCCTCAAGTCCAGTATCCAAAGAGAATCAACGAGGGAAAGACAATGGAAGTGAATTCAAGAGAACAAAAAAGATCTACAAAACCACAGCACATGCAGGGAAAACAGCCGATCATATATCCCTGCCCATCTCCTCTAGCCAATTCCAGACCATTTCACTTTTCTGTGCTTATCCGAGTATTTGGGATTGATAAGAGTTTTGGGGCCGATATGCAACCTATGGCAACCGATAAATATGGCGTGCTTTAGACGTGCTTGCCCAATAGTACACCACTCACAGCTTACCCACTTTACGCTCAAGCAACTTCAAAGCCAGTGGAAAGCCAGCCACACACTCTATCTTTTGTAAGGTCTACCGTTGCTTGGAGTTCGGGGACGCCGGGGCTCGTGCTCTAGAACCGTTCCATCTGTTCAGAAAGTCTTGGATGGAAGACAAGCCAATTTTTTTAAGCCTCGGATAGATCTTGGGAGGGTGTGCCGCGCTTGACTTCCAGAATGCTTCATGCTTCTTGGGGATCTTGGGGGTCGGTGGCTTGCGTTGCTTGCTGCAAGTCAGAAAAACGGGGGGCGCATATCTGCACACTCGACACCTGAAAGCTTTCCATCCAAAAGCCATCTTATCTTTTGCTCTAAGTTCTCGTGCGAGGGGGGAAAAGAAACAAAAAAAAAAGAACAATTGATAAAAGATCGCAATGGATGCACACTTTCTTCCAGATCATTGATCACGACTTATTATTGTCTTCTCGACAATCTTTGGGAGGGGGATACGACAACAACACGGGCAAACAAGAAAACGAATATTCCAAAAAAGCACCGGCTTCGCTGAGAACCTTGATGGTTTGGAGATGAGGGCGAAAAACGTGGGCAGGGCGGCAGCGGGATGGGACAGTAGAGAGTTCTTTTTGGTTGGAAAAGTCCTTGCCTCGGGAACGCACTGCTGCACTCCACCCGTTCGGTTTACCGCCCGCGTTCCACTTACGCCGTTTTCCGCGGTTCGCGCCTCGTTAGTTCTTTCCTGTTGTTCAGCGTGCGAAAGCGGTGAAGGGCTGCGATGCGGGAACAGAAACAGAAACAGATCAAATACCATGGTGGCAGTGACATGTCACTAAGAAAAGACGATTGACGATGACGGAGAAGTTTTGAAAAGGATGATAATCGTTAAAATTCGTGATGATGTATAGACAACAAAGAAGCGCCAAAGAAGAAAAGAACAAGAACAAGAGAAAAATGATACTCGACAATCACAACAAGAAAAGTAGTTCCTCGCCCAAAAGGCATAGCCATCAATCGGCTAGCCAAAGGTATTCTTTCAAACTCCCGATCAAAGTACAATAGTGTTTTGTTTCTCAAATCACCATCCACCCATAATTCTTCTGTCAGAGTTATTGTTCAAGATGCCTGCAGTGGCTCTTCTGACACCCCATCCACGGGCCAAAGATTGGAAAACCAACACATCTCTTTCCAAAGTCTCAATACGGCGGTCCAATAGAGAGCGCCAGGCTCTCTGTAGAGTGACTGCGGCTTCCACTTCTCTCTGCTTGGCTGCTGCGACTTGAGCGCAGTCGGCTGCGGCGATCATCTTCTGCACGCGCAGAGAGATGATACGGCGAGCAAGACGGAGACGGTAGAAGTGTTGGATAGTACAAGCGGCTTTGTGTGAGCGAGCAAGAGGTAGCAGGCGAGAGGCCAAAAAGGCAAGAAGGGCGATCGTGTTGCTGCGGCTTGGGATGGTAGTGGCCTGCGAAGCGAAGAGAGTGATGAAGGACTCGCTGCACCCAAGATTGCGAAGTCTGTCTGCTGTTGACAACTTGGTTGACGACTTCTTCGCTGTAGCAGGAACATAGTCGGCGTAAGTGGAGATGATTGCTACAAGTGCACGACCATCGGCGAAGGAGGTTGTCAGATTAGTGACAATGACCTTGCGCTGCTGGCAGACACTGGCAGCCCATTCCTTCAATAGAGGGCCTTGCTCGTTTGAGTCGGGGTCTTCCTCGCTCAAGGCGTAGTTGATTCCAATAGGCTGAGTTGAGTGTTTAGCGAAGCGGAGAGTCTCCTTCTTCAGCTCATCCCAATTTACCAGAAATCCGAGTCCCCACTTGCTAACCAATGCCCAAAGTAGACTCAAAGTCTTCTCTCTGTGGCCATTTACGACATCCTCAGCCTTGATAGACTCGATCGCAGTACCAGCAAGGCCACGAACTCCAGCCAGAGCGCTCAACGCAACTTGAACATTGTGCATCTTTTGTGTCTTGCTGATGCAGGGGAATTTGAGATGTTGGCTCAAGATGCGAGCGCTTTCATTGGTGTCCAAAGAGCTGGTGATTGTTTCGCCATCCGGGAGATCAAGAGTGATGGTGCGATCAGTCTGCATGTCCAACATCTGGGAAGGATACAAAAGGAGTTCGATAAAGTGCGTAAGTAAGACGCCATCGCGAAGATCAACAGCGAGATTATCGATGCGATAGGTGTATTCTTCCAGGGGGTCCTGCTGATGACGGAGCGAATATCCAAGGTGTCCAAGAGGACGGGCAATATCTCCAACAGATGGAACTATAAGCCTTGCAAATGCTCGGAGGACACTGAGAGATGATTTGTGTGGTGAAGATGTCTGAAACAAGCAGGCGGAGAGCTTACCAGTACTCTTCGCCTGGTCGAGTAGGTAAACAAGCATGAGCCCTCTCAGTACGGTCCTTTGCCAGAACCATTCGGGTGTGCCAGGTTGAAGAGCAGCATCTTCGTTAGATTTGACACTGTGAGAAGCCAGAAGTTCAGCAGAGTCCTCGTGATCGACGAAGAATGTCGAGCAGAACCGTTTCCATTCTTTGACTCCAGTCGAGGTCGATGCGCCAGTCTTTGATTGCACAGCGTCGATAGCTGGAGAGACACGGCCAACGACCACCTCAGCAGCAGCCTGCAGAGCTTCTGGGTGATAGGTGTTACCGAAAAGGTCGAAGAACTGACGGCGCAGGCCAATGTCGTCTCTGAGCTTCGGGGAGTGAGGTGCGTCCTTGGGCATGCTGAGAGCACCACACGAGATTGAAGCTTTTAGACGTTGGTGGAGAGTGACCACAATTGCATCGTGGTACAATGTCAGCATACGAGTGCGGAGAGCAGCCACGCCATTGGTAGCAGGGGATTCGTGAGCTTGCTGGAAGACTACATTGACGAGCTGTGTAAGAGCTGTCTCTTGATTTTGGAGCCAATTGTCCTCGTAAAGCTCAGGCTGACCGATGTCATCGTTCAATACGGGATAGCGTGATGCAGCCAGGAAGACGGAGCGTTTCACATTTGGTAGGTTGATATCCTTGGGTGTGGAAGCATTCACAGCGACATTCGGGGCGGATCTCGCGACAGCGTTCGTGACAGTGCTCGATGCAGGCTTGGCTACTGAGGGCTTGTTGACTGGTCTCGGAGCTGGGATCGGCTTGTGCTTGAAATCTCTGGAGAACGGATCTGTAGGTGTGGCTCGAGGCACAATCTCAGTCCGGGTGATGGATCTTTCGTGAAGAGCTCTGGCTTGGACCTTGGGCTTCGGTGCATCTTTCAGCTCAGGCGCAGATCGCTTTTTGATGCTTGTCGTCGTCATTGAAACAGGTGCTGTCTGTTGCATGGAAGATGGTGATTTTCTGGTACCCAGAGGTGCGGCTTTGGTCAACGGTTTGACGACAGCCTTTTCACCTTTGCCAGTACGAGAGAGCATCGAACCCGGGAGCAAGTTCTCCTTTCCGCCACCGCTACCCATTACATGATGTGATGCATTAGGCTGTGATGGAGCAAGAGGTTTGAGAGCGCTACGTTTTGTTGCAGAAGCCATTCTCTGAGCTTGTCTCAGGGCACTGGCTCCCAATTTGACGGGTTGAGGAGTCTCCTTCATGGGCGTGATATCCAGGTTGCTCGAAGGCAGACCGACTGTCTCATCGCGAAGAGTGTGATCGTATGCTCCCGGGTGAATGGAAAGTAGCGTAGTGTCCTCTGGAATCCAGATGGTTCGTCTTCTGTCTTCCTTGACATGGTTCGCTGTGCTGCTGGTGGGTTTGAAGTTGGCAATGTCGCTCACGCTACTTGTCGGAAGAGGTGGCGGCTTCTCATCTCTGGATGGTTGAATTCGGATCCTCTGAGCTGGTCTTGCGTGGATTGCACTGCTTCTCATCATCCTGGCAGGTTCATCGCGTTGGTAGTGCTCGCGCTGGCTGCTGCTGCCATCCTCGAAGATGGTGGTGGGAGCACGTCTGGGCTTTCTTGCCAAGTTCTGGCTCCTTCGAGGCGGCGCATTTTTGAATTCCTGTTGAACCAGATGTGCAATGTTCTGGGTGGTATTGTCGTTGAACTGGTCGTAGGCGTCGTCGAAAATGTTGTTTACTTCTTTTTGTTTACTTCCAAACGGCGACGCGACTTCGCGTCCACCGTGGACAGGAGCTGGACAAGGTGTCCCGATTTCGTAGTTGAACATGTCGGATATAACTCAGTACTGCATGACAATGTTGGCTTTGGGATATCTGGGCGATTGGAACAGATAACCTGTGTCGGAGGTGGAGCGGGTGGTTTGCTAGGAGGTGGCTGGTGCAGCAAAATCAAGCTTGTGATGGGCGTCGTGGCGGGCAACCGCCTTGGCATTCTGTTTGCTCTGCCGCCTGCTCGACGTGCATCTTGTCATGTCCGTCCGCCATCTCCAACTCACAACTGCTGCAATGCTTGAATCGCTTCTTTGGGCACAAGCTGCTCTGTATATATGCCAGTCCCGATCTTTACGGAGCTCTCAGAAGCTACATAAATGTACAAAAGCACAAAGATACAACCAATGAAATCAATGCAGACAAACCTCATGCTGCTGCATTGCTGTTGGCCTAAATCATGAGGCTAGAATAGCTTCGACATGATCCGACCTTTGACCGTGCTAGATTCCGCACCCTCAGCCTCCCGCTCACCACGGTAGTGCTCCGTCAAAGCATCAAAGAAGTCGCGGTCCGATGCGAGATCAACTTCTTTGCTGCGATGAAAGCGTGTACCTTTGACCACCTTCCAGACGATCCCAATACCACCAGCCAACGCAATGATGCCGTAATTGAAGACGAAAGTAGCCACACTCCAATTACCCTTGAGGAAGACAGCATACCCTTGTACCCAGAGGAATATCGTAGCCCAGAAGAGAGCCCAGTATGCCGCATATGGCTGCCATCGAGATAGAACAGGCAAGTAAGATTGGCGGTCGACATTCTGCGCCTTTACTGCAGCGTTGAAACGAATCCATGTAGCAGACATGATCGCCCAGTTCAGCATCTGGGACGCAGTGCAGAAGTTCAAGATCCAGGAGAGCACTTTGCTGCTACCTGATCCAAGAGCAAGGAAGGCCAGACAAGACAATAGCATGACGGCGATGACAGCCATGTAGGGCACACCGTTCTTGTTCAGTCTACGCAGAAATGCTGGAGCTTGCCCGTCCAAGGCGAGGGCATGCAAACTTCGTGAAGCGTTGAACGTGTACGCATTACCAGCCGATACGATGCTGGTCAACAATGCTGCGTTCACTATCGAAGGCAGCACAGGAATTTGGAGCCGCCGCATCGAGATGACATAGGGAGATGCGCCTGCGTACGTGTCCGAGCCATCGGTAAGAGTGCTGTCGTTAGAAGGCACAAGGATGCCTACGCAAAGGGCACCGCCGATGAAGAAGACGATCAGACGACTCATTATCGTGTTGAAAGCTCGAGGGACAGTGCGACGCGGGTCTTTAGCTTCGCCAGCAACCATCGAGATGTACTCTGGTCCGGACATAACAAAGCCAGCAACATTTACCGCGTTGACAAAAGACTCTAGTCGTGTGACTGGGCTGTCGCCTGTCCAAAGTCCCGGCTCTTTCCAATAGCGAAAACCGAACCGGCTATACATGGAGGTCAGTGGTGTATTTTCGTGTCGCGTGATTCAAGGCAGACTTACTCATGTAGAGGGTTACCACCAAGCATCACAACTAAAGTATAGACTATGAGGCCAGTGGCCAACAGAATTTTACACAAAGACAACCAAAACTCGGCTTCTCCAAAAACATCGGCTCGATATATGTTAAGGGCGAGATATAATACCAGGGAAACAGAGATTAGTACCGCAGGAGATTGATCGTAGCCCCAGTAAGTGACGAGCGTGTTGATGACTGTTGCCTCGAAGATCACAAATGATGTTTGTGCAAAGAAGAGGTTCCAGCCTGCTGTGACCCCCAAAGCTGGATCAACCATGCGACCTACCAGGCGGATGAACGATCCGTCCAGAGGGAATAGAGTAACAATCTCGGTTTGACATTGGGCGATAGAGAAGACAATGGTCGCCCAGAATATGAAGCTAAAGAGTAAGCACAGAGGTCCGGATGAGACGCCAGAGCCGATGGCGACGAAGAGTGAACTTGGACTTTTATCAACACTTTGTCTTGTCGTAGTCAGGACAATCATTACGTACGCTCCGATTGATCCAGCAATTGCTGTGAGTTGGAGTTGCCTAGAGCCAAGTCGACGATGATTCACCGCCTTCTTAACTGCAGTGACGAGATCGTCATCTTCGGCAGAACTGATATCGTGCTGCTCGAGTTATTAGATGCCTCTCGGAGCCATAGTCCAAGGGCTCTCTCACCATGCTGACTTGTCCTATCTCGACCGAAACCTTGGGACTTGGTGGCTGGCCATAGTTCTTGTCTTGCTTTTGCGACCGATTTGGACCATAATTGGGCGGTTCCATGTTGTCTGTCCCGAAAAAACGAAGGGCTGCGTAACTACGAGAGTAAAGCATGCTGGTACTGCTGACTATCATATAGAGCGTCACAGATACCATTGTTGTCCCAGGCATCGCACATCTGATAAGCACTGGGAATTGTCTCCATAACCTGACACGGCTAGGTTGACGACTGCTTCGTGATACGGCATCGAGCCCCTCGCCCTATCGCACTCTTGGAAGGCTTAGGCGAGAGGCCTTGTCGTGGACCAGCTGGGAGAGATTGTATGATTTGATAGAGCCTCACTCTCAGTAATAGATACGACTGTCATTGGATGGGGAGGTCATGCATTCCGGTGAAGCGATAGGCAGAAGATTTTCCAAGAAGCCTACTAAGCATCAGATAGCCCAGTGGCACAGTAGAATAATATCAATGCTGTCAGGATCAAGGTGCAAGCGCAAGGATAGAAGTGGTGGAAGGTGGAGACCGAAGCGGGGTACTGATAACAATACTCGAGCGTGCTGATTGGGTTTCCACATCTGAGTATCAATAGATAACTAAGAGGATTGCCGAAGTCAAGGAAGTCGATACACGACGTTGGTACCCTCGTCGTCTGTTTGGAGACCTACCTCCCCACTGAGACACAATATTCTTCTCGTACAACAACACTTTGAGACAGGCTGGTCCAGTCATAATACACCATGGCACCATCTCTTGTCCGCATTGATGCCTCGGAGCAGCTTGAGAAGATTTTACACATCATCGAACGCGATGGTGCTGTGATCGTTACCAACTTTCTGGCAGAGGAGCTTTTGAAAGAGTCCATGGATGCCAGTGAGTCCCAATTCGGCGTATTAGGGTACTGCAGAGCTGACGTACCATAGTAAAGCCACATTTGTCCGGGAGGAAGATGTATGACTCTAAAGCCAGCCACGGAGAACTTGGTGCAGATTTCTTCCCAGAAGGATCTCAGCGTGTCTATGTGAGTCCTGACAGATCACATCCGACCATATGAGTATTGACAATCAGTACAGGGGTTACTCGCGAAGATGCCTGAACAGCTCATCAAGATCGTACGTCTTCCTGTCTGGCAGGGTATTATGGCACGTTTCTTGAACGACGAGTTCGCTTCTTACACTGGAGAAACACGTCTGCCCCAGAAGAGCGGGTACATGCTGGCATCCACTGCAGCTCTTTGTCTGGTTCCTGGCGCTAAGTCTCAGCCTCTTCATCGAGTAAGTTTGCTAAAGATGAATCACACTCCAGATTTTGATGATTATTCCAGGACCAGATTGCCTATCAGGTTAGACCAGATCCTAGCAATCCTCTATTCACGCCGATGATGGGTTGCTTGGTTGCAGGATCGAAATGTACATACCAAAACGGTGTAAGTCGTTGAGACTCGAGAATGTGACCAGCTGCCGTTACTGATCTTTGATATTCAGGCTACAGCTGTCATCCCCGGAAGTCATCTCTGGGGTGTGAATCGTGCTCCAAAGAAGGAAGAGGCGACGTACGCTGAGATGGAGCCAGGTTCAGCCTTGTTTACACTGGGATGTGAGTGTAGCTCTGCAGCGAGATTGGTGCTTGCACAAGTCATTCATACTGACCCCGTCGTCCGGTAGCGACATATCATGGTGCTGGAGAGAACAAGTGCGGAAATAACGACCCCGACGCTTTGCGCACGCTGTTCGCAATTTTTGGGTAAGGGTCCATGAAATGATATTCAAAGATGCCCTGTTGACACATCAATGCAGGCAGAGAGATTACTATCGTCAAGATCAGGAGGAGGTCCTCTCAACCCCTCTTGAGATTGCTCGCGAGCTGCCCGAAGACATCCTCAGACTGGCAGGCTATTACAAGTCTGTTGGAGGTGTTGGTTTTGTGGAAGACCACCAGCATCCGGTCGAGTTTCTGCAGCAAGACCAGACCGGAATAGGAAAGTTTGTGTCCGCCGCTAAGTGGCAATTTAGCTAGCTTGGTCTTGACTGTTGAATGCGAGGATACCATTGTCTTGTCGAACCAGCCTATCAATAATTTCTTGCAAGTGAGCGAGAGCGGATACCGCGTGCAATGTCGGTGATATCGAGTAAGAACTCCTTGTTCTTTTCCAGTTGATCAAAGGGATGACTTTGGAGACTTCAGGATCCGATCCTGGTGGTTGCTACTGCCTCGGAGTGCGCCCTGCCTGAGTTGAGCTGCTTGCTATTACTCCTCGGAAGGAAAGTTGCCAAATTTGATATCTTGTTCTGTCAATTGCCGTCGGCCGAGAGACTAGAGGAAGCTCACAGCGTTCGCATCGTTTGGCTTCCTTCCTGGACCAAATCCTTGTCTTGCCGAAGCCTGCGACTCAGGATGCAGGTACGCTGGCGTCACATCTCAACTTACCTCAAGCCACAACGTTACCAAGCATGTTGCTTGGTACTCAAGGTTGACTGCATCCCTGGAGAGTAGGTTTCGTTCGTGAAGCTCGTCGCGTCGATGATTTTGTGTGGATATGGAGTTTAATTGACATAGTGCATGCTGCTTGTTCACATCCTGTTTGGAACACTACGCGTCTGTGGAGGTTTGTGGAGGAAGCGACGATCCCCCAAACGCGGAGCCTCTCGCGAGGGGAAAAAGCGGGCACTTCAGCTCATGCGGAAGCAACTTCCGAGAGTCGGCGATTGAGCTCTTGCTGTATGCAACCGCTGAACAATGAGGTGCTTGGCCATGGCCCCTGGCAGAGGAAGATCCTCGCTCGACCAGCTTTCTGTGCGTTCCTTGCCAAAGGCCCTACTTCGGCGGTTCCCCTACGGGTCATTGATACTCCGACAACAACGATAAGGCGATGCATAGCGATGCAGCAATATATCGAAAGCTCGGGCGCTCAGACTGGGGTCTGTGAGAATGGTGGCTCGATGGTGAAAGTTGTCCTTCGAGAGGTTTCGAAAGTACGTCCGACAAGCAACGTCAAACCATGATCATGGAACAAGGTTCTTCCGCGACATGACTCGAACTCGGAGGGACATCGATGACTCTTTCGTGCTTTACGTTCCACGGGCAAAATCGAGGGAACAGAATGTACCAGACAAGCCAGGACTATCGCCGTGACGCAAGAGGCCTACGATACGACTTCATCACACTTCTTTGCCCTACTCCACATCAAACCCCGACTTTTAGCATCTGCAGATCTCCACTCAATCCATCCATCCTGGGGAAAATTTGGGGACGGTAGTGCTCTCGGCGCCTCCCTTGCCGGTAAAGGCTTACTCGGTGGTGGCTCTCATTGGCTCTGATGACCTCCCAACTCGGTCGTGGAACATCCTAGATACCTTGACGAACGGGCACGCACGGAGACGCCGCATGACCTAGAGTGATGTCGGCTTCTGACCAATTCTACCTTAAATGCAACCACTTGCTCAACTAGATATCGAGGCTGGTGTCTGGTCTCTGTTCACCAAGTTGTGTCAAGACTTTTATAAATTTCTATTATTCATCATGGACCAACACAAGGCCGATACCAAACATGTGGACGACATTGACGTCCAAAAGAACGACTTCGTCATTACCCCTGACGCTCGAGAAGCATATGGCCCTGCTGGCATTGCTGGCATCTTCGGCAACTCTTACGTAGCACTATGTGCTGCTTTCTCAGCAATGGGTGGCTTGTTATTTGGCTACGATCAGGGCGTCGTATCAGTTACCCTTACAATGGACGACTTCCTGGAACGATTCCATCAGATTGCCCCTGGATCTGGAGGCGCTAGCTTCAACAAGGGTCTTCTCACAGCTATGATCGAGCTTGGAGCATTGTTCGGTGCTCTCAACACAGGCTGGATTGCAGACAAGTACTCGCGAAAATACTGCATTGTCATTGCAGTCGTGGTGTTTGTTATCGGCTCCGCCTTGCAGACAGCTTCCATCAATTATGACATGCTCATCGTAGCTCGCTTGATCGGAGGAATAGGCATAGGATCGTGAGTTCAACCATCGCATCATACAGCAGCATCCCGATCTAACATATATCATCTAGTCTTTCGGCCGTCGCACCTATGTACATCTCGGAAATTTCGCCTCCTGAGATTAGAGGAACACTCTTGGTCCTGGAAGAGTTCAGCATCATCGTCGGTATCGTTGTAGCATTCTGGATTACATACGGTACACGATACATGAGCACGGAATGGAGCTGGCGCCTGCCTTTCCTCTTGCAGATTCTACCAGGCCTGGTTTTGGGTGTCGGCATCGTCTTCCTGCCGTTCTCACCCCGCTGGCTCGGATCCAAAGGTAGAGACGAAGAAGCCCTTCATGCATTGACACAGCTGCGCCGTCTACCTGCCACAGACCCCCGAGTGCAACAAGAATGGTTCGACATTCGTGCCGAAGCCAGACTGGTCAACGAGATCAGCAAAGAACGTCACCCTGATCTCCAAGATGGTACCAGAACTAGCCGCATGAAGCTCGAGCTTGCCTCCTGGGCTGATCTCTTCAAGAAGGGATGCTTACGACGAACCCACGTTGGTGTTGGAATTATGTTCTTTCAGCAGTTCGTGGGCATTAATGCTTTAATATACTATTCACCAACTCTATTTGAGACAATGGGATTGAACTCAAGCATGCAGCTCATCATGTCTGGTGTGTTGAACATCATGCAACTTGTAAGCATTACCTCTTCTGCATTACTATGGAGCTTACTAACAACTCATTCTAGGTTGGTTGCTCGACTTCGATTTGGACAATGGATCGTTTCGGTCGCCGAACACTCCTACTCTGGGGAAGTTTCTTCATGGCAGCCTCCCACATTATCATCTCCGGCCTCGTCGGCGAAGGACAAAAAAACTGGGACGCCAATGGCGGTATGGGCTGGGCAGCAGTGGCTTTCCTCTTGATCTACATGGTCGCATTCGGCGCCAGTTGGGGACCAGTGCCATGGGCTTTGCCATCAGAAATTTTCCCTTCTTCACTCAGAGCCAAGGGTGTCGCCCTCTCTACTTGCTCGAATTGGCTGAATAACTTGTTCGTCTACCGTTCTTCCCTCTTCTTTCCAGCCATTCACTAACACTATCACAGTATCATCGGTCTCGTGACCCCACCTCTGATCTCCGGAACCAACAACTACGGCGCCTATATTTTCTTCGCCGCTTTCTGTGTCTTCTCCGGCATCTGGGTCTTCTTCTGCGTGCCCGAAACCAATGGCCGCAGTTTGGAAGAGATGGACCATGTATTCAGGGATGCGGGAGGCAGTGAAGAGGAAGAGATCAGGAAGTTGAGGATCGAGAGGGAGTTGGCTGCTAGCACGCAGGCGCCAGCTGTTGCATAATCGTATTGAAACTTGTTGTTGAGTTCATTGTATATCGGGAGAAATCATTGGAGGAGTTTTGATCAACTACTTAGATATAGATCTCTACACATTTTAGATGAGAGTAATGAATTCATGATCACATTTCCACCATCACAATTCGTGTTCTGCTTCTCATCACGCCGGCTTCCAGTCAAGTCACGATAACACAGTCATAAACACATCGAGCTGGAAACTATGCACATCCAACCACGTTCTCGCCCACACTAGTCGTCGCTTAAAAGACCGCTAGAGAACTAGAGAAGAGCAAAAAAAGCCGACGCAACCATTCCTGCAATTCTGCCACTGTCTCACAGACCAGGAAAGAGCATGACCGGAATTCCATATCCATATGACCACATTTGCGCGCTCTAATCAGGGGCATGTACTCTAAACTCCTCGTCTTTGCGAAAAGCAGAAGTCCAATTTGCCACGATTGGCACCGGAGATGTACTAGTATATTCTTTGTTCGTGTATGCAGAGGAATTGATGGTGGTTCCATGGCTGCGATGTTGATGGTGGGAAGGGAAAGAGCGATGCATGGCTAGAGCCTATCCATATCATCGCTAGCACCGTACTCGCGCTTTCGGAAAGAGTATTTTTACTGCTACACTGTTTCTTCCTATCAAGTACAGAGAAATATACTGATCTTGTAAGTACATCAATCGCGGATATGGAAGAGCGGTCGCAGCAGATTGTACTGTAAAACATCAGTCTCACTGGTCTCAGATTCTCATCACCAAGGATCTGGGGGGGGGGGGGGGGGGGGGGG
>JACWFU010000025.1:0-215128 GCA_019775405.1 Aureobasidium leucospermi
CGTAATAATAATCCTGCAACCCGCGAAAGAAATAACCACCGCGTCCCGCATCAATAATTATCGCATACGAAACTTGAACAACCCATCTATTCCTTCTCCCTGGATAGCAAAACTAAACTCTAATACTCAACATATCCAAAGACAAACACTTTTGAGCAATCACACTCACTGCTCTGGAGAGATACCTCCAAAGAAGTATCGAGAAAGTAGTGAGAGAGTCATATCTGCCATGGTCAGAGGAAATGCCGTTTTTGCAAGGGCTGTTTGAGCAGGAGTTAAGATCACTCAGTCTGAAGACGTCGGATCAACTGTATCATAAGATAGCGACGTGTAATATTTATTCCTCTAGACTCAATAGTAAAAGCAAGGGCGTGGAAGCGTTGCAGCTGATGTAATTCATAAAGTTCAATGCCCCGAGTGATCCTCATGCAAATATAGGAAAACATGAGTCGAAAAATAGAAAAGATGAGCTTTTGTTTTTTGGTTCTGCGGTGGACGGAAAAAAGGTAAAGACGGAACAGGAAGTGAAGAGATATGGATATACGCATGCACTGTCAGCACTTGAGCAGCGCGATAAAAAAAGAAATGATGCTAGAAAAGAGAAAGGCCAAGATGAAACGCCGAGAGAGATGCAAGAGGTTGTTCCACCTGTTTTGCGCCAAAGCCGAATGCCAGAAAATGCCAGAATTGAAAGCAAAATCGCAGAACAAGAGAAGAGAGAAGAGTAGAGCAGAGCGAACAACATCATGCCCCAATCAAGCCCTCAACCATGTTTGGAAATACTCACAATTCTTTGCATTGACGGGTCCACCATCCTCGCAGAGGTTGAACACGGGACACCTGCCACAAGGCGCCTGACTCAAGCCATTACCCTCCTCATCCTCGACCGCATCTCCCGCCGCTCTTCCCTGCGAAATATTCTTCATGGCTTCTGTAGGTCCATACACACCTTTACAAGTCCTGTATCCATTTCCTATTCTTTCGATACGTTCGTCAAAGATGAGCACGTCCAACAGATTTTGAAGATCGGATTCGGCGAGATTTCCACCCTCTTTTAGAAAATTGGCTTCGATGATGAAGTGGTGGATTGCGGAGAGGGTTGGGTAGTGGCGCCATCCTGCTGGGTAGGAAATTTGTGTTTCGTAGCCGCCCGATCTTCTTGACTTTGGGTGTGCGCCTTCGATATCTCCGGCATCATTTCTCTTTCTCTTTTTTGTAGTGCCGTCTGCGGAGATGCTGTTGGTTTCCGGAGTGGGTTCGCGCTTGATGTAGACGGTCTTCCAACTGTTTTGGGCGATAAAGTGGATTACGGCTTCGGCGGTGATGGCGATGAGCTCCACATCCAGTTCTCCGTCGCTGAACCAAGGTCCTCCTGTGACATCTTCGTTTGGCGAGAGGTGGTGTAGCATGTAGATTTTCTGAGCAGGGTTCTTGATGGACTTTACAGGTTTGACAAG
This sequence comes from Aureobasidium leucospermi, assembly GCA_019775405.1. Classification (NCBI taxonomy): domain Eukaryota; kingdom Fungi; phylum Ascomycota; class Dothideomycetes; order Dothideales; family Saccotheciaceae; genus Aureobasidium; species Aureobasidium leucospermi. Next base: position 1,458 of record JACWFU010000025.1, read on the forward strand.
CTTCTTGCTCTCGAGAGTCTTCATGGCTTTGGTGACGGTGGTTTGGTGGATGTTGGTGCGTTGTTTGATCGTCTTTGTCCAGGTGCCGTTGGTGCCGCTGTTCTCGATTTGGTTGTAGACCATGCGTTCGTCGTCGTTGAGGGTGACGATCCTGTTTGCTGTCTGTCAGCATTGCATTCCTCCTTCTTGTGTCTCGGTCGGCATGGGAGTACACACTTTGCGGCATCATCCTTCTTGCGCAAAGCATAGCAAATCTTTCCATCCATCTGCATCAGTCGCACCAGTTGCGCATCCATCAAACCCTGCAGCAGTTCCAGCAGGGCTTGTGCGGTATCCACGACACCCATCTTGAGCAATTCATCCTGGCCGAAGATTTTGGCGCGTCCTTCCGGAGAGTTAAGGGCGGCGTTGGTGCAGCGTTCGTACAGCTCTGAGCTGTCTTCTTCCAGTTTTGCCGCCATTGTTTGTGAATGTGTTGCGACGAGAAAGGGAGGCGCGAGAGTTGTGGTAGTTGTAGTCGAAGTGCAAGGTGGGATGAGCATGTGAAACTTTGTGAGTCTTTCTGTAACTTTTGGTCGGCTTCTGGTTACGGAAGCTCCGACGCCGATCTCTTCTCTTGGTACATGGACCCACCCTGTCTGAGCCTCATCGCCCTCGATATCTCATCGCAATGCACAAGTCTGTACATCTACCCGTGTTGAGCTGTTCGATCTTGCTAGATTCAGATTGATCCATGTTAGTCTTGTCTAGTTGTAGAATTTGTGATCAGTCCTTCCCAACCCTGTGAGACTTCTGATAGCAATCTTCACATCACAATTCATTTTGGCATTTGGCAAGAAACCTCTTCAGCATAGCATAGTTCAGTTGCTTACGCAGTAATTTTGTTGAACAAGGGAAAGACTGTTATTACACTTTTCTATAGATATGCACCTCATCCGCAGCTGAGTTAAAACGTCTCAGCGCTTGCATACTATAAATCCTACTCTGACAATTATTAACGAGAGATGTTTTCGAGAAGCACCTCTCATCACCGTCAAAAGCTCCTGACAAATCCATGCTGATCTCTTCTGTGCCCATCTGGTCCTTGCTGTCCAGCTTGTTGGCCTTGAGGTGGTCCTTGTTGCTGTTGCTGAGATGGTGGAGGTTGCTGCTGTTGAATCGGAGGTAGGTTTTGATTTGGGTGGTGCACCGGTTGATGCCAGACTAGCCCACCAGGACCTTGAATGCCTGGTAGTGCAAAGCCAGGGCCCCAGTGTTGAGGCACGTGTTGAGGCATCTGCTGAGGTGGGCCGGGAGGAGGCAGAACACCTGTGGGTGGGTAAGGTCCCGTGTAGCCACCGAATTGCTGCTGTTGCGGAGGCGGTTGATGTTGTTGGTGAGGATGCTGATGTTGCTGATGAGTTTGCTGTTGTGCAGCGATCAATCCGCCGTGTTGAGACATGTACCGCGCATGCGCTTCTGCAGCACGATGGCGTTCAGCTGCTTGTGCTTCTTGTTCGCGTGCCTTGTCTTCTGCTTCCTTGGCTTTGCGGCGAGCCCACCATTCCACCATACTCTTCGATCGCTTTTCGCTTCTGGGAACTTTGCGTTTCGGGTCGACGGCCGGTGCTCCTGCTTGTGCTGGTCCCACAGGTGTCGTGTCGGCAGATCCAGGCGTGAGGCTGGTCTCTGCACTGCCAGGTACATCTGAATTCGGTCCTCCAAAACTCGGTGTACCAGCGCCCTGAGATTTTGGTGCACGGGGGCCTTTGGGAATGCCGGCGTCTGATCTCTTGTGATGGTTCTTGCTGCCCTTTGGCCGTCCCTTCTTTTTGCCACTAGCTGTGAGCGACGGACCGTCCTCGCTCTGTGGGTCAATTTGAGAATCATCAGCGAGCCCAGGCGTGGTAGTCCCGGTCGCAGGCATTTGCTCATATACAGGACTGTTCTCGCGGGTGTCTGGCGGCACGCTGCCCGCATCTGAGCCAGAAAGCTCATCTTCAGATGCAGAAATTGAGACTGCAGCACTCTCTTCACGCAGCTCTTGAAGACGCTTGCTGATCAGACCGCCTCTTCCACCACCGCGACCTCCTCTTCCGCCTCTGCCTCCACGGCCACCTCGGCCGCCGCGTCCACGACCGGTCGTTTTGCCTCTCTTAGATACAGGCTCGGCCTCTGGTGTCTCACTCATCGCCTCTGCTCCTCGCTTTCTTCCCATAGCTTGCTCGGTCGAAACAACACCGTCATACTTGGCAACCGGTTTCCTAGCCCGTCTGCCAGTGACAATCTCTTCAGGAATAACAGTTGCAGCTGCTGCGGAAGCTTCCTTGTTGGCCTGACCTCGAGGTTGACGAGTACGTAGTTCCCTGCCAGAAGCGTCTCTAACCACTTTCTGGGCGATAGGATCTTGCATGCCGACCTTCTTCGCATCAAATACGTAGTCGTAAAGATCTGCTTCCTTTTGATCTTCGTATGTCATGTAGTCGATGGGGTTTCGCTGTCCAGTGGCAGCTTTGCGAGGGATGGCAGCATGTGGCGCAGTGATCTTTTCAAGTTCTAGATATTCGTCTTGCCATGCTCGGAGTGCGGCGGCGGTATTTGCGGCTAGAACATACAAGTTGTCCGTAGAGCGTTGACCGGGCAGAAACTTGATCAGAGGATTGATGAAGACATCTGCTTGTGTCATTGGCGCGTAGATTTTGTTGTAGAGTGCTTGAGCTTCATCGTCTGGTAGATTGGGATCCTCAAATATCTCATCTGTGAAGGGTGACGGTAGATCAGTGTCGCTTACGACATCATCTTCTGCTGCCAGAAGAGCAAGCTCAGGCGAAGGCTCACGGGATGGCTGTCGTGATGTTGATTGGGCACCACCTCGTCGTCGTCGTTTCACAGTGCCCCCTCGTTTCGACAGATTGATACCACGCGGCAAAGGTTGAAAGTTGTTTGACACATGATCGTCGTCATCGGCGTCGTCGTCCTTGTCGATTTCGTCGTTATCAGATGCTGTGTCTCCATTACCATTAAAGGATATCGTTGGACGAAGACTTTTGGATGAAGCAATCTCCTGTGATTCGTTCAGGTAATCCACAAAAGAATCAGGGGCGTCAGGTTTCTTCTTGGTCTGACCATTCTGACTTGAAGCCAGGCCGGTGAAGAAGATATTTTCGTGGGCGCTTTCGCGTCGGGCTCTCCTTGCAGCACGGCGATCATTCGGACTTTGAGGTTTGTTGAAGCTTCGTGCTTGCTCTTCGGCTTCATAGGTTTCGAGAGTTTCCTGGTCAACGCCGGAGATAATGAAGGTGTGGTCATTGAGCCACCTCAGAGACACGGGATCTGTTTCGGCATAGTTTGGGGCCTTGGGCATAGTTGAATCCATCTTGTCGGGAGAGGATATGTTGTTTGATCGGGTAGAGCGAGTTAGAGAGGGACTGATTTGGGGTAGTTGGGGTTTGCTGTGAGTCCTCGTTCGCATCGTATTTCAAATTGATTGACTGCCAATGCCGATGTCGAGACTATTGTTGTGGCAAGCCAGGACCAACCAAGGCCGAAGGAGCTTGTTCAAAACACCAAAACCGCGAAGGAAATGATAGGAAAGCAATCAAAGATTACCCAAGCCTCGATGGACTCGAGTGATAGAAATGAGGCCAAGTTTGAATGATGTAGTGAAGAAAGCAAAGGAGAATAACGTTTAAGCGAGCAAAATTGCCGCGCGGAGGTCAAACAAGGGCCGGCAGAAAGCGAGTTGGCAAGTAGAAGGCAGAGAATTGTACGGAGTGTAGAGTGTGTCTCTGAGACGCGATCAACGAGGAGTGCAAGTGATTTGATGGAGTATATCTTGAATGATAGTCTTTTTCGAGTGTGTGGATTGATTTCCGGACTCGTAGTCCCAAGGCTGGGTCCACACGGCTTGACAGCAGCCAATGACAGACGACGGCGGCTAACGACGGGCGCTAGCCGAGTCTAAGCTAGCGCCTTTCCCCACGATTCGACCTTCATTCAGGGAACAATCCAGAGGCAGCACGAGCTTCATCTACACAAGACTTTGTCCACCACAATCACATACAATCAACAATGTCGAAGAAATTGACAGACGAGGAGCTCCTTGCTCAGTTCGAGGATATTCCCTCAGCCGACGCCACAGCTCCCTCTTCAGGAAAAGCAGGAGCAGGGACAGTCGAAGATGACGACCCGCTAGCAGAGCTCACTGCCCTGGCAGCTGCGCGTCCTGTTTCGCGCCCACAGACACCACGTCTCTCTAGCTCTACCGCCTCGGGAACAAAATCGAAGCCCGAACACACTCCTCAGAGCTCAGGTCCTCCCAGTGGACGCACCAGCGAAGACCGATCCAAGGCCCGCAAGAGCACCGAAAGCGCCCGCAGCTACCACCAGGGCCAGACTCCCAACGACCAGCCTCAACAACAGGAAGAGAAGCAGCAAGAGCAAAAAGCCCAAGCTGGCGGTTGGGGCTTCGGAGGATGGGGAGCAAGCGTCTTCAGCGCTGCCAGTGCTGCCGTCAAGCAGGCCGAGGCAGCAGTCAAGGAGGTGCGCGGCAATCCGGAAGTGCTCAAGTATGCTGAGCAGCTGCGTCACAATGTCAATGTCGAGAGCTTGAAAGCCTACGGAGGTAATGTGCGTAACATGGCTCTGCCCACCTTCACCTCTCTGCTCGAGACGATTGCTCCTCCGATCGCCCAGCACGAGCGCCTCATCATCCACACCACACACGACTTGCAAGCATACCCTTCTCTCGACCCTATCATCTATGAGGTCTTTTCGCGCGTCATGCAACAAGTCGAAGGAGGTGATCTCCTTGTCATCCAGCGTGGCTCGGAATCTCGTCAACGCGGCCGCAGCTCCTCCGAGTTGGCCTACCGCGGCAATATCCTGGGTACAGGCAGTGGCGCATGGACCGATGGACCTTGGTGGCGTGAGCAGTCAACACAACGTAGCCTCGGTGCAGTCAAGGGCTTGACTGAAGGCACCAAGTTATGTCGAGCCAACGCCGAGGCCTACGCCACAGACTTCTTCTCTGCTCGCGGTGGTGTTGAAGAAGTCGCAAAGCAGGCGACACAGACTCTATCAGAGTCGAACCCTACTCGCAGCTCAGACATCTTCCTTGCCATCCAGCCATTGACGCAATCTGCTGCAAAGGAGCTGTTCGCCGCAGCCCCCAAGCCCGATGAACCCAAGAGCGACGTTGTTGAGCCTGACGCCGAAGAAGAAACTGCTCTGTTCGCCATCTACCTCCACGACCCTATTCATTCTCTTTCCTTCAGCTCTCTATCGCAATCTTTCCCAGCACAATGGACCCAATGGCTAGACGCTTCATCACCCGACCCTGAGAACCCTGAGACTTTGCCTGAAAGCATCCGCGACATTGTCGAGTCTGGCGGCATTGACCCTCGCGAGTGGGTGTCTGAGTGGATCCAGGAGACTCTAACACTCTCCATTGGTGTTGTCGCTCAACGATATGTCGCGAAGAGAATGGGTGTTGGTGAGGGTGGTATTGGAAAGGGAAAGGCTAGACAAAGAGCAGAGGAGACCGATGCTGCTGGTGAAGCTGCCAGAGCTATCTAGATTCATTACTTACCCGCTCTTTTCACGTTTGCATGAAGGCGTTAGGTTTGAAAGGCATCTGGTAACTACAAGACAGCATTGGTAATGGCATTTCATCTTTTACATCCGTGACTTCGCACCGAGTACTCAAAAAGTCCATAGCATAGTCGTCAAGGGACACAGTACTTTGTTAAAGTGTCAGACGTGTCCCATACATCTAGGCGTCTTCTAGACAGGGAAGTGGAAGTTCAAGAGGCCGTGTATCACGACAAAACAATTCGCCTCCTCGCTAGACACATCTCACTCACCATCCCTCGGCTGATATCCCAAGCCCTGCAGAAGGCGAGATACACATCTGATATTGTCCCATGCCGCCAAGTCCGCCAGCCAAGACGACTCGCGAGACTCAGCCCCCTGTAGCCAATTTGTGATAAGCAGCTCAAGCAAACCCAGACCAAGCGATTCTCAGCAAATGTCTCTGCTCCTTCCTCAAACGTCTATATCCTCGACCATCACGTAAAGCAGCCAAGACGGCAAAATATGCATTGAGAAAGCTACGTCCCATGTACAGTGGATGCTTGCCTAGAAATCGCTATCGTGGAATAGGGAGGTAAGAGGGGAAATGTAGTAGGTGGAGTCTTGTGGACAGGGGAAGAGTAGTAGAGACATTTGATCACCTTCTGGATGAGGTGTGGTTGCCCAGATGACCTTGCGTGAAGTTCAATGCAGGAAGTTCTTGGCTTTTTTCGACGGGAGCGATGCGGCGAAGTCTTGGGAGTTCTTGCGTGCGTAGAGTTGATCTGGCTTGAGATTAGTGAGCTGAACATAGTTCTGAGATGCTGAAATCCATCGAAGACGAGGCTTCATGTCTGAACTACAGCGAGGAGTCATAAGAGGCGTGAACAATATGTTCAGGATGTATAAAGGCAGGAAGGCATGTCGGGAGAGTGCAAGCATGACCTCTTATCGCTATCCGGTGTTTCGCCGATCTCGGCAATGATCGGCCAGGTACGAGCGTCAATCTGCATGACAACCTTATCAGAAAAGCATTCTCGTGACTTCCTTGAATCACGTACCTTCTTCATATTCTCCCAGACATTATAATAAGATCTCTCCCTTTCCCGAACATCATCATCCCTTCTCAGCCCCATTTTCATTCTCATCATCAGTTTTACCAGTTTTGCCGACATCATGGCTATTCTTCGTGCTTGTACTACTCTTGCATGTGTTGCTGCCGTTGCTTCGGCTAGACAACTTCCTATCGTTGTTGCTGATGATTATCCGTCCACTCCTTCATATCCAGTGTATACTGGACCGTCTTGCAACACCACCAATGGAACCAATGGCACCACCATCGACACCAAGAAACTTCAAGCAGACATTGACATCACCAAGTTGGTTGCCCGTGCAGAAGCACTAGCCAAAGTTGCAGACCTCAGTCTTCCTGAGTACAACCACCCTACCAGAGTCATTGGTAGCAAGGGTTCGTAGTGATTACCTCTTTGTGTTCTTACAACATACTGACCACCTTGGTAGGTCACGTCGGAACTGTCGACTACATCTACTCAGAAATCGCCAAGCTCGGCGATTACTACAACATTACCAATCAGACATTCCCTGCTGTCACTGGTAACATTTTCGAGGAGCGTTTGGTCATCGGACATGATGTCCCCAAGTCAGCGTCAGCTATGAGCCTGACACCTGCTACTAAAGGCCACGAACCTGTCTACGGACAACTTCTCTTGGTACCAAACGGAGGCTGCTCTGCTGGTGACTTCCCTGTCAACATGACTGGTGCCATTGCCTTCATCAAGCGTGGTACATGTTCTTTCGGCGACAAGTCAGCCAATGCTGGCAGAGCTGGAGCAGATGCCGCCGTCATCTATAACAACGCTGAAGGTGATCTTTCTGGAACTCTCGGCTCCCCTTCGCCCAACCATGTGGCTACCTTCGGTATCTCTGCCGAGGAGGCTGCTCCTTATGTTGCAAGACTTCAAAATGGTACCAAGCTGGATGCAATTGCCTACATAGATGCTACTGTCGACGAGATCGAAACTACCAACGTCATTGCCCAAACCACAGCTGGTGACCCAGAGAACTGTGTCATGCTTGGTGGCCATAGCGACAGCGTGGCTCCTGGTCCCGGCATCAATGATGACGGTTCTGGAACCATTTCTCTCCTTGAGGTTGCCACTCAACTCACAAAGTACGAGGTCAACAACTGTGTCCGCTTCGCTTGGTGGGCAGGCGAAGAAGAAGGTCTGCTTGGATCAACCTATTACGCCGAGAACCTCAGCGAGGAAGAAAACCAGAAGGTCCGCCTCTTCATGGACTATGGTAAGTGCTATAATAATGCCTTTTGAGGTATTTCTAAGGATTCAGCGTGCTAACAGCCTTACGGATATGATGGCCTCACCAAATTTCGCCTATCAGATCTATAATGCCACCAATGCAGAAAACCCTGTCGGCTCTGGTGAGCTCCGTATTCTTTACGAAGACTGGTACAAGGAGCAAGGTTTGCCTTACACTTACATTGCCTTCGACGGCAGAAGTGATTACGCCGGCTTCCTTGACAACGGTATTCCCAGTGGTGGTATTGCTACTGGTGCTGAGGGTGTCAAGACTGCTGAGGAGGCTGCCCTTTTCGGTGGCGTGGCTGGAGCATGGTACGATCCTTGCTACCACCAGCTTTGCGATGATATCACCAACCTCAACTTGACTGCTTGGGAGGTCAACACCAAGGTAAGCAAAGCTGTACAACTGACTGCACAAATGACGAGAATTAATGCATTCAAGCTCATCGCTCACTCTGTCGCCACCTACGCAAAGTCCTTTGACGGCTTCCCTAAGCGCACACCGGAGATTGAGGAGAGATCACTCTCGAGCTCAAAGAAGAACAAGCCTCTTTTCAAGTACAAGGGCAACGACCTTGTTATGTGAACTTCTTCCTGATAACCTAAAACTGATAGACTTGTATGAATTGTTATTATCACTTCAATCATGATTGGTTCTGTCTGTATCTCATCTGATTCGAAGTCACTGATATGACTCCATTGGATTGAGCAGATGTTCGTCGCACTGACACCAAGGGCTTCACGTAGTTGTCTATTCGCTCTCGCCGACCACAAAAGCAGTTCCATTGACCCAGTCCTGCCTAATATTCACACCTTGAGATCCCACGCTCACTCACAACAGTCCAACTTACCGGAAATTTGACAGAAACTTCACATCAACCTTGCAAGCAAGAAACTACAGCAACCTCCACAGCATCTATAAAAAGAACCCTGAGCAGAAAGCAGACCATACAACCAAGAGGATGGGATCAGTTCAAGACAAGAGTGTTGCACATTGCTGCGCTCTGCTCTACATGGCGAAGTGGTTCTCCGCCGCGAGAGGGAAGGGAAAGGAGGGTAGCAGGTCCGTTTGCCTGACACTCCCACTGCTGAGTTATGTGTGGATGGATCGGAGGGCGATATGAGGCAATTCAACATCTTCCTTTCCTAATAGCTTGAGAGGTTTAGGAGTAGGGAGGGGACTGAGGGATTAGGGATAAGGGACCTGAGTGTTTTAGTTGCACTGGCATGCTTACTTGTCGTCGAGATCTTCTTCGATGGCTTGACAAAGATACACAAAAGCTGCTCACTGCTCAGACTGGATGTTCTAGGTGGTGAGTGCTGCACCGCTGGGGGGTTTGGCAGTCGGGTTGAGGTTTGATTTGGGGTCGGAGTTAGGACCTGTTATATAGGGAGTTGGAAGTTCGAAGTTGGAAGTTGCGAGTGGAGCATGTGAAAGCTGGAGCTTGACCTGAGATTGTTGAGTGATTGAGTCTTTGTGGCAAGTGGGAGCGAGATTGGAGATGATATTGATTTGCAGAGGCGAACGGTGATTTGGCGAAGCAAGGAGTAAAACTTCACTCCACTCCAAACTCCAGTGGACTCCAAGGCTGATTTTCGGCACTAACAAATACTTCAGAACGAGCTAGAACCATTGAATCAGCTGTTTGAAAAGCTTCTGTTCTATAATGTTCGACGTTGTAAACCCTCCGGAGAAATTACGATAAAGCTCAAAATAGGATTTTTCGTGGTACAGTACCGCTGGGATTCGAACGGTGGTCCTGGTTGGTGCCTTCGGTATCGTTACTTACTACCCCGCCTAGGGTCCACTGGACTACACTCTAGCCAAGACTTTACTGGAGGGCCACTTCACTCCGCTCCATCCAGAGTTAATTCTGCACTTGCCTGAGAAGGCGTCAATCACACCAACATCACTCTTCGACCAACGTCACTCTGCAAACTAACATCGATCTCAAAGTCTCCACTCGCCACAATGTCCCATGCCCAGGAGCTGGACACGGCCATCGACTTGTACAATGAAGAGCAGTATGATGAATGCATTGCGCATATCAATCGAGTGTATCGAGACAATGTCCCACTCTACTCAGGACTGCGCTACAACATCCTTCTCGCCTGCTGTCTCGATGACTGGCATGAAGCAGAAGTACGTAAACTATACATCCCATGTCTTAGGCTTTACACTGACAAACTTCTAGCACAGACGCTACTATGCAGAGAATTGTTACGCCAACTGGTGTCTTTTCAACCCCGACGGCTCCTATGCGGGTGTGGAGAGAACCCGCACGACCCTGCGCGACAACCTAGATGAACTTTCTGAATACTTGGCATCATTCAGACCGGACGATTGGAAAGAAACCCAAATGTTCTGGACCGCCACCGAGACTGCCGAAGCTGAGGAAGAGTATGCCGCTGAGATGGCGGAGGCAGAAGAGGAGCAGCAAGCCGGATTGGCAGAAGAAGAGTGCATTGACAATGCTGAAGCTGGAGAAGAGCAACAAATCGATGCCGCAGAGACCAAAGAGGAAGAGCAGGATCTCGCCGCTGCCGAGCAGAGCTGAACGAAATTGAAACCACTTTTTGAAATCACTTTTGAAATTGCCACTTCCAGTGGCGGAAAACCATGACAACAAAACAAATTGAGACTTGAAAAATGTTACGTCTGATTTGCATTTCCAGAAAGTTTCACTTTGCATTTCAAAAGCTATACGTACCTGGTAATCTACACTTCTCCTACGGCTATATAGACATGTGTACCCCTCTAGGCTAATTCGAACAACATAAGGCGTGAGCTATTCTAAAATAGCTATCTAGAAAGATAAGTGACATTTCTATGATAGGTGGAATCCCAATGCTAAGACTAATTACCAGTAACCTGATCTCAATTGAAATGAAACAAAACCGCAACAAAATTGGAATACAATTGCGGAGGTTTCAACTTTTTGAAATGATATTGGAATAGAAGTCTGATTTCAACCAATTTCATTTTCGTTCGGCTTTGCTGCCGAGACTAGGACAAAACAGCTTGCAGAGATGGTCGAAGAATAGGAGGAGCAGGATATGGAAAACGCAGAGGCCGAGCTAGAGGGACCCGATATGAGTCCTTACACCATCGAGGCACTGAACACGCTATTCGATGCAGAGTATGATGTTAACGCTAGGCTTCGCAAAAAGCCTGGAGACGCCGCTCCGTCTGAAATCAACACGAAAGCCAGACGCAGAGGCACGCGCATTCCTGCTCCTATCACTGCAGCATCCAACAAATCTCCTAGCAGGACAAAGGTCCCAGACCGTTTCGGCTTTGGATGACGAAGGCAGCCAGTCTGTGGAAGATCAAGTCATCAGGGAACACTGCGTAGACTCTATAGCTTTTCAAAAATTGGTTCGTCTTTGGACCTGATATTCTACTTAATCTCTTTTTACTCTTTCGCGGACCAGCCTCCTTTTTTCTTCTTTCTCCCCTTTGTCTTTTATCTTTGTTCTTTTCTTTGTTCAATCCTTTCCTTGAGTGATTTGCCATTGGATTTCTGACGGACGTGTGACCATGTCAATATGCACACCAACCTTTCCGACTGCGAAAAACAGTTGAGCTGGAACTGATTACGTAGGCTTCTGAGACAGAGTATCCCTCGTTGCGATGCTAGTTACTCACGTACGTGGTTTGTTGTTGAGCTCTTCCCGTCCGCATTTCCCTTGCTTGAATACTCGTAGCCAATCTGACTGGAATTTGTCAAAAGCGTGGATGCAAGGCTGCAGACATTTGTTCATCCTCTGGAACATGAAGCAGTATTGTTGGAGTCAAGATGATCTGTACGACATCGTTAGATATCTGTGCTGTTCTCGGTTGCAGACGACTTTGTCTTCTGATGGAAGAAGACAACGTTCCGATTCCATTTTTGGATGCTGCATGCGTCTACTACAGAAACATCGAATCAATGGAAAGGATCTTGGGAAGACCTGGACGAGATGCGGTATCGGGAAATTGCTCGGCGATGATGGTGAAAGGCTTCTTTGTTAGAAGAGGATGGATGAAAGAAAAACAAAGAGCTCTCCGCACTTGAGTCTGCTTCGTAGGGTTCGTGATGACTGGGAAAAAGATATCAACCCGAGTCAAGCCTGAAAGATCGAGAGATGAGTAGGCGCGGCAATCTCGCTCCAGCCTCTAGGCAAGGAGTAACGGAAAGCTACACCAAACCTTCTCTCGCTGTTGGCCGACTCGGGAGCAGGGGTATTTCAGAAGCATCTCCCCAGAAGGGTCCATATTACGGAAGCATCTTTCTGCTTGCGAGCACACGCCTACCAAACACGAGTACTGGAACAGAGATGATCGAGGCTAATGCTGGTAGAGGAGCCTGTTGCCTTCTTCTACGTACCCTGCGCTGTGCTTCTTGCGACCAACACGCTGAGATTGAGTAGGATAGACTGCAGTAACAAGGGGTTTCTCCGAGACTCTATATTGTTCGATCCTGGCGGTAGTGTTGCTTTCCAGATGCCATTGAGGCAGACTTTATAGCAAGAGACAAACGCTTGAGTGAAGGTGTGAAACATGAAGCTCTCGTGACAGAAGACTCGCTTGAGTGAGGATGGCAGTGGAGAGTCTATCATGCGGAAGCAATGTAAGTGTGGCGTGTAGTCGTCTGGAACTATGCCGTAAACTAGACTCTAGACGTGTGGTCGACACCTTCGTGCATGATATACCAAACAATCGGCATCGCAGATGACAAGGGCGTCACCATCTATGCTTGTGAGGTCCTGTGGATGCCCAGGCGACCTCGCTGAAGCCATCAGTGTCACCAATGTCGCTAACGGCGTTATGGTTGCTGATAAGAGCAATGAGCACCTGTATGTCTTACACTGCGCTGCCGTCGCTGACGATCAAGGTGTTGGCGGTGAAGAACATCTCGGAACTCAGTTCGAAGATGGCAATCAAGGATATAATGGTTACAGTACCACTGTATATCACAGCCTAAAGTCACAGTCATTCGGAGCGAACGCACCAGCATCAACACAGAAACAGCGAGGAGTGAAGGGCAAAATTCATTTGTGATTCAACAAGTATTTGTCGAAGACAGTGGTAACCTAGAGAAGTCGCCGTTGAGAAGTAAGCCCATCTCTCCACCGCTTCAAACACCTTGGGAGTTGCTCGTGGGGGACATGATCGGCTGAATGAGGTCTTCTCGGTACAAACTTGCAAGAGTCATCAAGATTGGGGATGATGGAAGAACATGATACCAGATGGATGTCAGGTAAGGAGTTGAGGCGAAAGGAGGATGACTTACAAGGGGGCTTTGGAGTCAAAGAGGGGGAAGCAGATGTAGCTACAAACGCTTCTCTGGTTGATCATTGAGGACCGAGATTCAGAGGGTCTTGAGACGTCTGAGAAGGGGTGGTTAGCAAGAATCGATCGAAGTAGTGCAGCAGGTTTCCTCACCTGAGTTGCTCATCCTCGAAGCATTCAAGGCGAGTGCGAGTGTCACGGGCCTGACCGTAGTATGCAGTGGACTTCCAATGAGTCAAAGCCACATAGTACACGTGGGCGGCATGGCGGGGTTTAGTTAGCTGGTTTGCGAGGCGATGACCGGAAGAGGCAGTGGTGGTTGAAGCCGAGGAGAGGGTGCGGGGGGTGCCCATGACACTTGGTTTCCGCTCTCGATATTTACAGCAGCACAGGAGCCCTACTATCGTCGATTGGTCTGCAAACTTCTGCAACACCCAACCCTCTCTGATGCTGCACAGGCTATCAGTACTCGATCAAAGCTCTGCCAAAAGCGGCAGCCGACACCAAAGATCCCACTCCCCTGAGCGCTCAGCAACCACTCAACCGATCGAGGGAAGCAGTTCATCTTGCTATTCTTCCAACGCACAGCTTTCGAGATATCCAGATGGAATTGGATGAGGCATCGCTATGTCAGCTTTGGTGTGACGGCTAGCTTTGAAGTGCTTGATAAGGGGGACGAGGTGTATGGCCGCAGCCGTGAGCTTCTCCTTCTACTATGAAACGGACAAACCGCATCCACCTTGCTGAAGTTGGCTGCCGCATGATTTGCATCAGCTCCGGCACCAGAAAGGCATACATTCTCGAGGTAGACCGTCGCACGATTGGCTTGTGAAAGCCGCCAGCTGACTTTCTAGCTCGAATAGCAAGCGGCAAAAAGCCCATGATAAGCCCAAGCGAGGAGAGGGCAAATCAGAATACTCAGGAATGGGAGGTGGAAAAGGCATAAGAGGCTACCGCTAGAGATCCTCCATGCTTACAGTTGCCTCGTCTCGACGCCGACAAAACCACGATTCCGTACTGGACAACTGCACGACCGACATTTTCCCCATGATACGAGGATCGTGAATCACCGATGTGGTTCGCTTCGTCGCTTGCCCTCTCTGCTCGTCGCGGCATTAAGGCAACGAATCGGCGGCAGCGGCAGCAGCACAGGCAATGAAGAGGCTAGGACGGTAGGTCATAGGATGAGGAAAGAAGGTCGAGGACGAGGGATGGGTGGATTATATAGGTTAGGAGGGAAGTTTTGAGAAATTCCTGTATCCATCCCAACTTGCTGCTATTATAGTCACAAATCAGTCACTTCAACAGCACAAAGACGCGTGTAACGATCAAGGGAACAGCGCAGTTCTTCATCAGTTGAACCAGTATTAATCGCACGAGTATTAGTTGCAGCAGCGTGAAAAGCGTCATTATCAAAAGTACGGGTGATTAGAAACCCCACGCCGTAGAAAAGAAGTAATTATCCTTGTGAAAACACCCTGAAGTGCTCGCTTGCAGAGCCTGCGATCGTCCTGACACATAGTGTCCAAAACCGGTAGGTGTGCAAATGGAGAACTGGAAGGGGTAGGGGTTTGTGATGTAGAGGGGTATGTGTTGAATGCTTCTAAACATATATCAGACAAGAGGTAGAGGAGGCAGGAAGAGGAAGGCTTACATGAAACACTTGAGCATGTTCGTATCTTCGAAAGGCCTTATCCTTGACTGGATGGTATAGAGAGCACAATTCATGTGTGATTTCATGTCGTTCATCACTGAAGATGTGATGTTGAGAGTAGGGGGGGACTTGTTGAGTACTTCGATATCGTTCTTGCTTGATAGAGTCGCTGAACAAAGGCTCGTGTATCTCGAAATTGGTCTTAGCCTTATAGAGAGGCGATGTCGGTCACGAGCGGTATGGAGGTAATGCAGCAAGCTTCCCCGCCATCAGTACTCCCACTCGAGGTACTCTGGAGAGTCGAGCTCGGTCATGGGCTGACCGTCAAGTTCGCTCATTGCTTCGTTGAGGATCGAGCTGACCTCAACAGGTGGTGCTACTCCTTCATCGAAGTAGTCGTAGAGATCCTCCATTGATCCTCCGTAGTCAAACCCAACTTCGAGATTGTTGGATGCGTTGTAAGGCGCAAGGACCAGCTGAACATCGAGTCTGTTGCTCATCAGACGGGGCTCCGGAGGAAGTGTGCGCAACTCAGATCTGGCGCTCTCAGGGATATTGGCGTCAGTGTCCATCTCATCGTCCGAGGTCAGATCTATGAACCACGAGGTACCGCCGTGGTGGTCTCTAGTGTTGGCCTGGCCGACGGCAGGAGGGGATTCAAAGATGTCCATCTCATCATCGTTGGTAAGGTCAATGAAACCGCTACCAGCATTGGTCTGAGCGACTGCAGGAGGGTATATAGACTCCTTCTCAAGGAGCTCGTAGATCTCCTTCTCGATCTCGGTGAGCGCATCCGGGCAGCTGATATACGACTTCTGGATAAGCAGGTCTTCGACCTGCCCCTAACCTCGCACTTGACCTGAGATAGGGGTCAGTCGTGTTGACAGGAAGCACTACATGTGTTATACTTACGTCGAAGCAGCAGTCATCAACCTCCATCATCAGGCAGGTGACGCAATTGCTCTTGTGGCAGTAGTGAGTATAGTCGCCGCAACGGAGGGTGACACCGATGGAGTGCAGAAGCGGCTCGCCGCACTGAGCGCAGTGGATCTCAGCAGCAGTAGCTGAGGTGCTGGCGTCGGAGGTGGTCTTGATTGTGCACATGATGATGATCTTGTCCGGTTGTCTGAGGGATTGTGGGATGAATGGGTGATGAAGTTGCGTGAGAGAGTTGATTATAGTCGTGAGAAGGTTTTGGATTGGAAGATAGAATGCGCGTATGGTGAGTTTGCGGCAACGGAAAATATTTGGTTGATGGTTGGAGAGCGAAGCTGCGCGAGTGGTGAAGTGCGAAACAATAACAAAGCCAAACTCGAAAGTCTCGGCTCGAAGACAAACGAGGCAAACGAGTGTCGAAGAGTTCTCCCGGCATTTGGATATCATTCAGAAGCGACAGTATAATGCGTTTCATGGCATTGAATTGATGACAATCACTTGCTGTTGTTGCCGAGCCCCTGATGTGATACCAATGCTCGTCCTTCGGTAAGTCGACCTTATCGAACAACTGGTTCTGAGCCCTCTTGAAACCACGTTCTTTACTCTACAGCTGCACGAAAAGGTATAGTGGACGCACACCCCTCGATGGTCATCATTGGCACCTCATCTGGACAAAGCCAGGTAGAAGAGGAGTCTACTTTTGAAGTCGCTGACAGTAGTGTACCTTGGATTCAAGTTATCGAAAACCAGCGACCGCAACATGCACCATATATCCCATCTGTTAACTTCGCAGTAGTCGGAGAGGCCAACACAGAACAAGAGCTCAAGGGCACAACCGGCGTATTTGCCTTTCTTGGTGTCTTCCAGAATAGCTCCGCAATCGGTCTACGTAGAATGGGGCATCACTGGTGGTTCTGAAGGAGATAGTCGTTGTACAGGACTGGTTGTACTTGTTGCTTGGGAGGGAATGGCTTCCGGATCCTTCCTATCCACCCAGAATTCTAGCTCATTGAGCCGAAGTTATGCGATACAATACTGCACAGGGTCATGCTGGATTATGATGACCGTGGTGATATCTTACGAACTCTCATTTGGTGGCGCTGTTAGTTATTCAATCGTTTTAGACGATCTCCCAGTCCTCACCTTACGAGGACCTTGCACACCTCTTCAGTGTTGAATTTCGTGGCTACGTCCTCGCGTTGCTTCGCGGTCTGGTGGGTGAGCGATTTGATTGAGATAAAGAGGATTCCTAGGGTGTATAGCAGAATCTCGATGTCAAAGGTGTTCTGAGGCCACATTGTGAAGACGATGACCTTGCGGCCCTCGACGTAAACCCATTCGTAGAGTACACTAGAAGGTATTTCTTCTTGGCGGACTGAGCGCACTGGTAGGCCACGTCCAGGGGGCGGAACGCGCTGTATGACGGGAGCCACGGCTCCGGGCGAGTCACGCGGTGGTAGTACTCTGTCACTCTTTCTGGGAGACTCTTCTTGCCCTTGGTGGCACCGAGGGTTTGGGCAAAGATCTTCGAAGCCGCGTATCCCTTGGTGTAGAATGCGTCGAGGAGCGTGTTCTGCTCTTGACCATCTCAAAGTCGGAAGCGATTTTGTCCTCGGGCAATCTTGGGGTCCACAACCTCGAGCTCCTTGGAGTTGATCTGGGCAATGCCGTCAGTATCTGCGAAAAACTGTATGTTGTAAGCATTGAAGTAAGGAAAGATAGTTTTGGTGCATGTGTATCTCTGAGAGTCCGTCGAGAACGATCATTTCCCCAGAATACTCAGGGTACTCGCTGATGATGATAGTCTTTGCGAAGTGACCGGGGGGAGCCAGTCTCTGTACCTGTTCAACAACGGATTGTAGGCCACTGAGACAGACACCGATGATGTTATGCTTGTTGCTCTTGGAGCCCTTGATTATGATAGCCATTCTGGTGATCTTGTCGATGTCGCATGGAGACATCTGTGAGGGGGTTAGAGACAACTACTCGAGTGATCTTTGGTCGTTAGGACCCTTTCGATCACCCTTCCTAATCAGGAAAAGCCCAATGATCCCCCCTCAGTTCTGACCAATCACGCTCAACAAGATCTGAGATCTGGGAAGCGGTCTTTCTGTGATTCTATAATATCACGAATCCCGTTGTCGTGGAGGCAAACAAACATACAAGATATAAAGATGTTCGGTACGACAGCGAATGGAAACGATGCTAGCCAGAAAAGCGGAGGCAAAGAGGAAAGGTCGTTTTTAACCAGGTCCGTCCGGTGCTTCCGTTTACAAAGGACTTCTTACTCACATTAGCTGGAGTCTGGCCAGTTGGCATATCATATAGAAAGGGTGGGTATCTGGGGGAACTGTGGCAAGACATGCTGCTCCGCTCCCCGTTTCTTCTTCGTTCTCTGGTGCCAAACATGATTATCAGTCACCAATTGTATATATAGCGCATAATCAGGTCCGAGGTATTATTCAAGAGGATCCGTACGCCTTACGGAATCGATCTGGCTCATAGCGGATCGTGCGAGCACGCACTTCTTCCACGCAGATCTTCTTGGCTCTGTGATCGGCTTCGACAGCCTTCTGGCTGGTTAAACTCTGGCGATCGAGAATCCAGAGCTAGAGCTATAAAACAAGTCTTTTAGCACCTTATTTCCTATCAATCGTGCGTGCGCTTTCTGCCGCCAGATTGATCACGCTAATCACATTTGTAGTCACCGGTACATCGTCTAGGTGCGTGGGACGGAAACGATGACTTCTTTCCGTGTGGAACTTTGGGAACGGTGCGGAGTGTGGGATAGAGAGATTGGAAACACGGAGAAGAGAAAGGGAGGATAGACGCCTTAGGTTGGTACACGAGGCGAATGGTCGAAGACTCAGGAGAGAGATCACTACGGTGAGCTTTCGAGAGAAGTGTGTACTGCCCGGTGTTCATCGCGATCTATTAGGTAGAAACGATGACTTGCTTCCGTGTGGAAGTTTGAAACAGGGTGCGGCATGTGGGATAAGGAGATTCTGTGGTCCAAGGATGCTCAAAGCAGGTGGTAGGCTCGGGCTCAGGATCTGGGTTCTCAAACATTCGATGATATGCTGGAGCCCGGCCTTACGGCTCGTGAAGATATTCATACAGACAGTGGAGGGTGATCGAGCGGTTGAAAAAGATCCTAACAGCTTGATACCTCCCGAACGCGATGGGATGAGAGCCTATGTTGACGAGCGGAAGGATAATCGACGATTGCAGATAAACATGGTACAGTAACGTATCTGGAACAATGACAAAAACAAATGACTTTTTGTCACCGCACGACTACTTTCATCAGCCACTGCAAAAGAGCAAAAACGAATGACGGAGCTTGACCACTCCTGAACCCCTCCAAGAAAGTAGACCTCTAGCTCCTTAGAGACCCCTGAGGGCCTTTTCAAAATGCAATCAGCGAATATGGAGTCCATTCAGAAGATCGTGGACTGTCTTCTTGATCTCCTTAAGGCTGTTGAATGGTCAGTATATAAATCTGACAGCTGTCAAAAGGTGTTGCTTACTGCCTAGTGCGGAATCTGGTGCCTGAGCGCTCGAAACGCTCGTAGGAGACCCTCTCTTCGTGTCGGAAGAAGGAGTCTTCATAGATCTCTACAGGAAGCTTGGAGTAGCCAGAGTAGCCGGAGTGATAGGTCTCGTGAGAGTCAACGGAGCGGCGTGAATAAGAATCTTTGTCAACATGGGTAGTGTGGTGAGTGTAGGTGTGGGTGACTGGGAAGTAAGCAACGTGCTCGGCGGGCTGAGTACGAAAGCCGGCTGGATGGTCAATTGTATCCCCAGTGTTTCCATCACCGCTCTCAGAGCAAGTCACAGACTGGACAACCGGAAGATGAGAGGTGCCGCTTGGGTCAACCATTGCGTTGTCAGGGGAACCAGACAGACTGATTACAACAGGCATGTTCTCAGGCCAGTCAGCTGACTTGGCAGCCGGAGAGGCGCGAGACTGAGTCTGAGTGCGATCGGTCGAGAAGATTTTGTTGATTGCCGCGTCCAAGTCGTCGAGGAACCAGCCACGCTGCTGCAAGAACTTGTCTGTTTGACCCTCAGATTTAGCGCGTATGATTCCGTCGAAGATAGAGCGAGCATTAGTGTCCAACTTGAGGAAGTCAGCATAGGAATCGTCCTTTCGAAAGGAGGATGGGCTAAGCTTACAGGCACACACTGGTTCTCCTTGAATCTCAGAAAGCAGTTGCTACAAGGGATGTTTTGGCTACCCTTAATTTTGGTGTTGCAGACGGCCTTGATGCGCTTTCCGAAGAGCAATTTGACCGCGCAGCAGCTGCAGAGAAGAGCGGAGGACTCCATGATACTAAGGGAAAGTGAGTGTTCACTCAAGACGACGTCTTGAGAATTGCTTACGCGTATTACAGATTCTTTGTGGTGGAAGTTGTTTGAGAAAACACGCCAAGTGTGTGAGACGCAAGACAGAAGCATACAAAGCGCAAACAAAGAGCTAAGTCGCCAAGGAGTCGTATCAATGGACATTGAAAATCGGCGGAGACTCCGTCCAGATCAGTTGTCAGATCAACAAGCTAAGCTTGGACCCAACACACTGCCAACCAGCTCGCGGATCAATGTATCAATGTCTCGCCGTCACTGATCTTCCAGCTTGAAGTTGTCGTTGTCGCATATGCAGAGAGTCCAGAGGCACTCGAGGATGTCCGGGTCACTGATAAGGTCGCTAAGGTGACGTATGTTTCGAAGGAGTCAAGGACTTCAGCTCGGTTTCTGGATTATCTCCACAGGATAAAGAGCTGCTTGATATTGCATGGTAGGCATGATACACAGGGCGCTTAAGTTCCTGACCATAGGACCGGCTCTGCTTCCTTGTGTCCAGCTTCGATACCAGAAGGATGGTCAGGATCGAACAAACATCGCAACTATTTCCTAGCCTAAAACTCTTGACGAAGCCAAGATGTATGGATCGCCCTCCTTTGAGACTGGTTGCTTCGACATCTAACGATATGACCTTCGAAGGGCGCATTGCTGCAACGCTTCAAGCATCCGTCAGATCGGGGAAAAGACATAAATCGTCACAAAAGCGCAACAACTCCAAGCACTTCATCAGATGCTCTGGAGATCAATAGACACGGTCTGCTCAGCGCAGGGTTAATGGATACCAGTTCGATGGAGGCACGATTCTCAAGATCCAAGACATCTGCAGATCATGTTAGGCTCGCGCGGGTTGTGAGTCGAGGTGGAGATTGGATGTCTGGCGAGCTGACATATACCTGAACAGAAGAAAGGTTTGACATCACGCCAGAAGGGCAGACTAGGTACGGGGTAGTCTTACGATATTTCAATGTTGGTCCAGGTCTTCAAAATTCGTTCCACAGATCTTAGGTCTAGGCGTGCTTGCTTCTTCAAAGCAACATCTGCATGAATGAGACTAACAATGGGTCTGACCGATTGATGACTTGCTGTCTACAAGTATGTCAACTCATAGCACTTCAAAGCGATCTTTTTCTTGAGCTTTCGAGTCTGTGGGATCATGATGCTCGTGGCCACAACCTCCACACGACAAAAACAGTGAGCAGGGACATTGGCCAGGTAGTGCGAGATAGCATCTTCGAGCGACTCACTGGAGCGACACGAACTTTGATACAAGACGGAAAGAGGCCAGATCTTTGGGGTCGAAATTGTTGGTAATCATCTCAGGCACTTCGCTAGGTAGGTCTCTAATGAACAAGCTCCCAATCTTCCTCAATCATTTCGAACTCGTCAGAGAAGTCGAGTTTCTCCTTGACTTCCTCTTCCTCGGCCTTGGCTAGCTTGACCTCCTTGAGGCTAGTTTTGACGGTGCCATCTGTGGTAGCGAGTTAATGCGTCTAGTAACCATTGAAGTCAGAAAAGAGAAGAACATTAAGTATCGACCTCGGCGAGACTATCTTAGCAGTCGCTGATGTTGATTGTTTCTTCAAAGTGACCAATTGGCATAGTTGCCTGTACGTTAGCCAAGATGGACTGAAGGTCGTCAAGGCACAGAGCGAGGGTACCGGCCTTATTGCGTTTCTTCCAGCGCATCGCTGAAACGTCGCGTTCGCCGCAGTTTGAGAATTGGTGGACAGCCCAAGAGCGGAAAGACAATCATGCATACCCATACACCAGCCAACAATCTCGAATGCGAACTCGAAGTTGCGAATGTGCAGGGAGAACACACCAAAAGTGATGCCGAAGGCCTGTTGAATGTCTCGACCTCTTGAGTTACAAATATGCAGGGGTATTCATGCTTGGAGAACTTCGCAGCTGTTATACGGCTCAGTTCATGGCTGACTGTCTTGTGTTACCAAGGCTGAGATTGGCAATTCCTGGGAGAAGTAAGCAAGGGCTCATCGCTAAGATACAATGAAGCTTACTTTAGTCAATGCTCTCTTCTGGAACACTTGTGGAGTCCATTCATGCTTCGACGTCGACGATGGCGAGGTAGCCCTCGATTTAGTCTTACATGATTCTACAGAAGTAGCACACCTTAAAAATAGCAGGCATCGTACGAGTGGCAGCGGTAATAAGGTCTTCTAAGCGAAGGGCAGTCGAGAATGTAGAAGTGTCAAGCACCTACAAGTATAGGTTAAAGCTTTGATAGAGGTCGAGGGGATCGACGAGAGCGGTCTCCATGGTCTAATGTTTGGTGTTGAAATTGAGTCGTGCAATGCTCTCTACGTCGAGTTGATTGTTTTTGTGCTCATATATAGCGGTTCAAACGTTGTGAAGAAGTTCGATCATGGCCATGCGCTCTTCGGGGCTGGGCAAGTTGGTCATAGGGTTGCCGAGCTGACTTCTACGTGTAAGATTGGAGAGGCCTTTCACTGTAGGCCTTTGCTGTGAAGGTGTTCTGAGCTCGGATGGATGCAGGGAAAGCCAACTCACGAGCTCAACATTGTTCTGGGAGGGATTGATGGCGGAGATTGCTTTGAGAACTGGCTGATTGGCTCAGTGACCCGAGCCAGCACAACAGGAGGATCCGTGATGAAAAGCTGGTATGCTCTAGACAAAAGTTGAGATGTAGATGATGGTGCAGGGAAGAGGTCGCAAAAGTCCTTATTGGCCTCTCTGGGGGGCTTGATCAGCCTTCAGGGACGTGGTAGACATGAGACACTCTTTGTCTCTTTGACTTCATAAATCAGCCCCGAAATGGTCTTGATCCGAAATTGGTCGGGAGCGGACGCCTTGACGCGAAGCAAGCGTCTCCGCCATGGCAGTATAGCACTAGAGCGCTTTCTCTTCTTTGTGCGCAGCCTCGATCCCATGGTTACCAGGTCTTCTTCGATCTCCTCATTAGTCAAACCTCTCGGTGCCATGGTAGTGGTTGTAGGTGGCGCCGGTGTGCGCCGTGCCGAAATCGAGGTTTGCTGTGGTTCTCAGAAATGTCATGGTTGATGTCGTGTTAGGAAGGAGTCACGGAAGCAACGCGCCGAGATTTTGTGTCTGGAACTAGTCTTTGGTTTTTGAGATAGCTACTCGCTTGATCGTACAGCTCTTCTGTTCGTCTATTTCCAAGTTGATTGACGCTTTGATGCTCTGGGAAGGTGACTGTGAGTGGAAACTTGAAAGCCAGGCCTTCTGTAGTCTTTGAGCTGGTCTGAAAGGTGTTCTGGTGAGGAGATCGGTTTCGGGAGGGATAGTTCGAGTCAGACTGTATATAAAGACGAAGGTGTTAGTGATACCACGGGCTTCTTGAGAAACGTAAGCACAGGGTGAGGGGTCAAGGGTTGAGGATCACTTACGAATACCTCATGGACCACCCAGGGGGCGCCCTGCTCAACGCCGTAGACCTTGGTGACCACCTGCGCAGAATTGTCAGAACCATGAGAGTCTTGAGTTACTGAACCGTGTGCGCTTACCTGAGTGGAGGTGGTGTGTTCGTTGAAGATGGTTGATGATGTGATGGTGTGAATTATTGAAGTTTGTGATTGTTGTGAGAAGGAGAAAGAGGAAGGAAGGAGACAGGGTATCTAAAGTACACACACGCCCTTTGAAAAAGCTTTGACGGGTACGAACAGGCATTTGGCAAGGGGTTTGACTACGAGTGGTAGAACTTCGTAGTCAAAGGAGCTCCAAGCATCAAAACCAGTGATAAGCAGAAGGCACGGAAAAAATAGCTTTTGTTTACACATTTTCTTCGTTGTGCCGAAGCTTTTCTCCATCCTGATACAGGTAAGGCAGCATATGGGACCGAAGAGCTGTTTTGCTTCGACTCTGATGGTCTTGCATGTAGCGAGGATGCTTAGGTTGTTGCAGGCGTAGTTGTAAGTCCCCCGGTACTCGCTCGTTATTTTCCAGGTTGACGAGCCCCAGACACCTCCGTCAGCCTCATCGGTCCCGTCATTGGGGTCGTAAGTAATGGTGTCAGACTCCTCAGCGGTCGAATTGGCGTACTCAGTGGAAAGTGCCCGTGGACATCCTGATTACGGTGTTTTCGTTGTGTGGGGCAAATACACAACAGGAGAAAGGCATCGGCTATATATTGTCTCTGCACTTGCCAGGAACGCCTACTAACGCGCTGCACTTGATGTGTGCTCTCTGGCAATTTGTGCATGCCATGTTTTGTGAAAGCTGGCCGTGTGTCTTGATTGAACGACGGACGCGCCTCTCAGCCTTCAAGTCCTTATCGGAGGGAGCTGTAAGAATCTTGGGAGTCTTGGTGCCTTCGAGAGACATGAGCTTCCTGGTTGCCTTTGCTCTTCGCTCCGGCTGGTCTCTGCCAGCTGCTTCACCACATTACTTGGCTGGTTTTGTTCACTGTACTTTTGTATTGCCGAACACGCTCACGAAGTATGTACTTGTGAGAGACCTCTGACTCCAGGTGGGCAATCATCTCCGGAATCAGAAGCTAAAAAGGGTAAGCAAGCTGAAAGGCATATGCGAGAGAAGATGTCGGGAGCTTAGACGGTTCACTTCATAGCGGAGCTCATGCTGCCACTGCCTAAGTGAGTATGGCTGGGGACCGTAGACACGGCGCTGGACGTTCTCCTACCGCCTCGCCGCTTGCAACCCCGTGCGTTGATGACTGTTGCGTCGAGAGGGACACCATTGGCGTCTCTGTCGAGGGCCTGGACGGGAACTGAGGCTCCGTTGGTGTGTTGCTGGTCGTCGTCATCGCTCTCAATGTCTGAGGCAGTGACACACTCGGTGCTCTTCGACCTTGAAAGCACGAGGCCTGTTGAGGGTGGCCATGTTGGGGGTGGCCATGGGGGACCTGAGGGAGCTGAGGGGAAACGAAGGATCTGTTTGTTGCCACTTGCTGGTGGTCGTCGCTCTAAAGTCTGCGTCAGAGACGGTGTCCAACTATATAGAGTGCATAGTCAATCGAAGCTGGCCTTGTTACTTCTCTTGACAATGGGTGTTGATGCTATACGAACGCGATTCACAGGTAGGGCGAGGTTGTGAGCTAACCTTTAGGTCCTAAGAGGTTGCTCTGTCCCCTTCCTTCTTAACGCGGAGACGAGTGACATGAACTTCCGGCGCAGGAGGTTCCTCCATCCCTACCTTCTTTAGAAGGGTAAGAATACGTTAGCAGTCCGCAGCAGTCCTCTTAGTGCTTAAGCCTAGTGTCTGCGGCGAGCTTGCCGCCAGCTTAGGCTTCCGGGGATCCTTCTTCGAATTGGTTGCCATGGTTGGCGTATTTAGGGAGTGTATGGGAGGCATCATTGCGGTGGTGGATAGAAGATTCAGTGGACAAAGCGACAATGTGTGGTAGCGCTGCGCCTTGAATCGCGTAGGGTTTACTCCTTACACAGAGACACCACTAAGTTATAGTCTTCGCCCTCGCTGATGACTTTATAGGCGATCTAATCATTGAGCTATATGCAGATATCGCTATGTAAGTAGCTTGATGCGTCTTTGGCGAGCATTAGAGCAACGTCGCTGATAGTAGCCAGATAAATGCTCACCTCGAGTCTGACATTTTCGATCATGGGCCATGGTCTTAATGAAAAATGGCTATAAATACTGATGGACAAAAGCGCTGAAGAGGTGTGGTGATGTCGTCTGTGTAGGCGCAAGGCGTGAAGTTTGGCGTCACACATTGTCGTATCTCTCAGATCGACCGTGGAGATTGGATCGTCATGGCATCTTGACACGGCATCAGGAGCAGGATATATAGTTTTGTTTGTGTAGTCACCGAGGTTTGCACAGCAAGGGTATATATCTACTTTCTCCCAGTAGATGTGTTTAGGTAGACCCAGTAAGAGGTCAATGATCAGCTTGACCAAGCAGAGTCGCGGCATTGATGACGATCCTATTCGAGTGACTTCTGACCTCTGCTTCTACCATGAGTAGACCTGAGATCTGTCAAAGCGCTGCCACAGATGTGTCGAGTCAAGAGTATCTCGGAATCCACAGGCAGCAGCCCCGCGAGCGCTGGAAGATTCTGGGAACGGTGGCAATGACTCTCTCCACTTCCATCAGAGCGGTTAAGGGTGCCTTGATGGATAGCGGAAAAACTGAACTCGCAATGGAATCAGTGTCTATCTGCCGCTGCCGCGGATTTGCGTGTGCTGTCGGGGTCGGGGTCGGTGTCGGTGCCAATGTCGATGGACCTGATCGTGTGGTCCGCAGCTGGGCGAGAGGTGTTCGGGGTGATGTCCAAGCTTCGGGGTCAGAACTTGTACAGCCGCTTGCTACTCAATTAAATGGAGTGATTCTCCAACCCTCACCCTGTATACGTGTTGGGGATCCGAAACACATGTTCTGTCCGTTTGTTATTCGGTGATTATGTTTTGGTGATCGTCCCCGTTCACGAGGAAGAAGAGACTGGATGTCTCTGCGAAGAAATTGAGAGATACTGAGTAACACATTCGTCCTTGCGAGTGACTTGCTTGACGATGTCGTCAGGAAGCTTCTTGCGGAAGCCACTGCTAGCAGCCTTGTAGTTATGTGTCTCCAATCAGACTCTGTGTATAGTGGCACTACCCACCTGTTGCTAGCTTAAGGGGCTGGTCAATGACTCTACTCTGACCTCGCATTAGCATTTTCAAGGTCACTAGTAGGGAGTTGTATCCGGGGGTGATGTAGTCGTGTGTCTCGTTTTCAGGAGCCTGGTTGATGAACACAGTCTCGAGACAACGCGTACTGTATTGCCTTCCTATCCTGGAAGGTCTTGCGAGGCCGACGGAGAAGTTTGAGTGGTAGAAGGATTATACGATTGGGATTGCGAGTTGCCACTCTGTGCCCACGAGAAGTTGTGCAGTCTTCGGTCTTAATCTTCTGGTTATATAATCGACGGGTGAGTAAATACTAATATAGCCATCTAGCCCAGCACAGTGACTTGTGCCTCTTTTGAATAGTATCCTGTCATGGCACAGAGATCAAGCATGATGACGACCAATGAATGATCATCAGAGGTTATATAGCATGGGTGCGGGCTGATTGGATGAGCACAGCTGTTGTAGAGATGTGGAAGTTCCGGCCTATACGGCAGATATGGCGAGTTAAGAGCAATGTCTGCCAGTATTCTCGTGCTTGTGTTGGATTCGAACACTCCAGTGAGGCAAGGCTTTCTGACGAGGAAACTTGGCCTTAGCCTCCTTTGCTGCTTGAAAGCTGACAGGCACCCATGGGCGCCCTCGTACCAACCTAGGGTCATGAATGAGTGCGAACTATTATGTATCTCATCCTCCTCTGCAAGGAAATTATACGTGTCGAGATTGTGAGTCAAGGAACGCTGCAAGAGTTGTAAACTGACTTGCGCCTTTCTCAGAGAGGTCATAGACGGCTGAAGCGCATCCACGGCACGGTAGTCATTGCTGCTGTCCATGCTATTTCCTATTGCAGTCACGCCTTGTAATAAGTTTCACAGGCCAACAGTCGTCATCAGCGGAGGGGTTGAAGTGTCATGTTGTTGTTGGGCATAATTTGGATGCCCGGTCATTGTCGCCGCGGTCTTCAGAATGGGCAATCATCGCGCTTAGATGATGTCCGATGCTTAACGACCAATATGACGGGGATCAGAGGTCGAGTTACGAGTCAGTCTCACGGTTTCGATGAAGTCCCTGAGAGCAGCTGTGAGCTGCTTCAGGGCCTCAGCATAACGGTCAAGAGCTGCGATCAGTTCATCGGTGGGTGAGCGAAGAGATCAGGACACCTGACAGGCGCGCAGATCTTGGGGTACCTGACTTTGAGATCGGTTTCAACGAAGTCATGGTAACGGATATAGAAGGTTTGGTCGACCGGATGAAGCTTGACGAAGTTCTTTCCGCATACAAGCAATGGGCTTATGATGAGAGCGGAGACCCCTCCGGGGCGAAAACGACCTTCGACTTAGGTTCTCTCGAGTTGAGGCATGCCGCCGTGAATGTGGGTGATGCGGGTTGAAGGGTCGGTGAGTCCAGCAAAGTTCGACGTAGTCCTAGTAGAGATGACGGTCTCCATGCAAGTTTCCACAAAGGTAGGAACCTGGCTCTATCCTAGTTGCTCCAATCTCAAGCTTTTGCAGTCCGTTAGTTCTGGGGCGGTGATGACTGGAGCATTCTGGGTCATGTTTGCTATACATCTGACATCCGATCGACCCAATCTAGGCATTTCTGCTATCCGGAAGGGAATATCATTAGGTTCCGAGAGCTGCAATGCTTCTTGAGACGCAGGAAGAGTTCCTGGGCGAGGAAATAGTGTAGTTGCAATTGAGGAGTGCGAAGATGCCGCTATACATTCTTGAGCGCAGGTTCGAAAGCTGCTTTATGCGGCTTCTGTCCTTTTGTTCATTCTCATGTTGAACCACTCAGAATGATCGACATATCCTTGGTGTCGGTAACATCTGTAAACTCCATTCGGTCGACCCGTCCAGTTAGAGAAGCTGTGCTGCCGCGGCGAGTACGGCTGCGGCTGCGATTACGGCTTAGGGTTAGGCTTGGACCACGTAGATATGTACGGGGTGCCTCCATGTAAGCCTTGTATATCTCCTTCCAGGCAGCAGGGTCTTCACCATTCTCGCGCAGAATCTCCTCAGCGGCCTTGTCACCGCCGTACTCCTCGTACAGGTCAGTCATACCGCGGAGCTCCAGCTTGGCTTGATCAAGCTTCTCCATCCATCTGTCCAAGTCCTTGGGAGGTCGGCTCCCCAAACAACAAAGAAACCAGACGAGGCGACAGATCACATTCGGTGCCTTGCAAGATATCCTTTGTTCGAGCTTCTGGAACGGGATAGACAAGACACAGCCTGTAACATTGAAAGGACAGCTTGAGTCTTCTAAGTTGAGCTTCCAGGATCAGATCTCTTGTGACTATGTTATGCAAGGCAGCGGCACATCTGCCACATGGGTACCCAATGGTTGATGTACTTGTCGAGCAGGAACATTTGGGGAGATGAAGTGATGAATGGATCGCTGAGTGTTTCCTGAAGCAATCTGAATCTGGGTAGTGGGGTCATAGTCTCCGCTCCTTCGGACAACTCCGTCATTATAGTGCCACAAAGTGCAAGACCAAATTGCGGACCAAGACTTCTGTTGGGGTTGTTGATTTGCTTGACTTCAACATAGGTGAATTGACCATTGGAAAACATGCCAGCTCTCGGCTCCAAAAACGTTGATATGGTTTTCGTTTGTGTCTGTCGAGCAGCGCGGAACAGGTAGCGGGGATGTTGTGACCATCGCAAGTTTTGCGATGCGATTCCGTCAACCGTATATACGGAACAGCAGAGTAGGTTCGTGACAGTGAGGGGATATGACAAAGTCGAGCGAGGGTCTTGAACGCCTCAAATAAAGCTCTTTGTGACGTTCTTCACCCGAACAACCATGAAGCCTTTGTCGTATCTGCCTTTGTTGCGAACGTCTCTTAGGATAGCGCCTCCTTACAGGATCGCACCTATCTGAAGGCAGATCTGCAGCAGAGCTGGCTTGACCATTTCGCTATAAATCAAACCACCAGGTCGACGTGGTCCATTCGTGTCGAACTGGAGGGCCGAATTATAGATCATGTCGCGGAGCTTCATGGGCAAGGCCTTGAGTCGGAAAGTGTGAGTCCTGTCTTTTCTCATCAGAGCTTTGACGTAATTCGCCTTGACGTACGGGCGAGGAATCTTGAAGAGGTTGTTAGTGGTGACATGTAAGGTTGTGTTCATGCGAAACCTTGTACAGCTTCTTGCACGTAATGGTGCTTGTAGGGGCAGGTCGTAGGCGGTGGCTGACTGTTCGGTCTATCCATGCGCGGGAGCAGACACTGGAATTACTCATTAGTCCCCGGCGCTTGGTGGAGATCACTGGCTTTTCTGCACTCCTGGTGTTGATCATCATTGCTGCTCTGATGACAACATATATATCGCGTGTAGGAAAGACAGCAACGACGTTGAAGCTGTGGTGACCGGCAGCGAATGGTGCGAGAACGATCCAAGCTCAAGAGATGCTATACATGGAATCAATCCATATGCACTTCAGTAGGCTCAGTAACGCCCCAAATCAGGTGTGGCCTTGTGTCGGGCCTTTTCCACGAGATTAGACTGAGTTGCTGTTGCGGAGTTCCAACGGCATCTCTCATCTATCTTCTATCCCGAGCAATTCCAGAAGACCTCAATGAGGGCCAAGGAACACAGCGGAATCGAGTGAAGCCATTTTGTTGAGGAGACAATCGCTGGCATCGATATATACAATTCATCCCTGTGCTGCTGATGGCTGGGGGCGTGAAACTGGCAGTGCTAGCTTCTAGTCCGATCGTTAGTCTATGGTGGGCACGGCGGAAATGGGTCATGTTGAGGACAGATAAAGACTGGTCCTCACGGCGATCTCTGTGTCTTGCATCTTCACGATGATCGGATGCGGACATCAGAGATTCAGGACCCCGTGCTTCGTCTCCTTGCTTCCTGAACGAAGATCTCCTCAAGCTGATACTCCATATCGTGGTCGTATACAGCAGCGTGATCATCCTCAGGTGCTTCAAGCATAGCGATGTCCAAGTCGTTCGATGCAGCTCTACTGTGTGCCGAGGTGAAGCGCTGGTTCTCGCTGGCCTTGATGGGGTCTCTTCCGCCTCGTCGTCTTAGTTGACCTCCTCGTTCAGTTGGAAGCCTTAGAACTCAACTAAGACAAAGGGCTTGAGAATTATCGTCGATGATGACGTGTGGTCGGCCTTCAGGCGCTTAGCTGGCTGCTTTGTTTCCGGACTCCCTCGAGAGTCTTGAGTGCTGCTGTGCACTTTGCTTTATGACATGGTCCTTAAGCAAGACGGTCTTGCGCTTGTGGGGTGGAATGAACTTGCCAACATGAGGCTTGGTGACAGGTGCAAGGTCTGTAGAATCGCGAAGCTTCTTCAGCTCAAAGAGTACCTAGGCGGAGGAGGGGTATCTGGAGGAAACGTAAGATAGGCGAGACAACAGCTGCTGTGAGTTGTCTCCGTGTCGAGATCACAGCCGAGACGAGGCATTGACGGATCGAGAAGTTGGGTAGGGCTCTTCCCTCGCCCTTGGGCAAGGCTTTGCTTAGGGCCTCGCACAACTAACGTCATCATGGAGTGAAACATGAGCCCGCCGTCTTCTGTTCATCGCACGTAGCTCGAGAATCTTGTTGTGAGATAGAGTCTGTCCAGTAGAGGCGTGCGTTGCGTTTTTGAGGACTTCAGCTCTTTGCCGCGCTCTCTCGCAGTCACAAGTTCGTATACTGCAGACACCGGGAGTTTATGCGGGCCAGATTTCTTCAGAAGGGACTTTGGATCATTTGGGTCGACCACGCAATGTGTGCACGGAAAGGCTTCCACGAGTGCATAGAGATCCTTTAGGTAGCAGCGGAGATCATCCTCCTAGCGCTCTCTTGGCAGGTACGTGACCTCGAATGGCCTGTAGTAGTTATCTAGTTTCGTAGGGTCAAGCTTAGTGCACTTGGCACTCTCGTCAGGTGCCAAGTAGAAGGTAGCCCTTAACAGTGTTGGTTTGAACCAGACCGAGAACCTGATGCCCCCAGGCATGGTGTGATTTCCGATGTATAGGAATCTGTTCTGGAAGATCCAGCGGTAATGTTGGAAGAACGCTCCAACTTTTTCCTCATGTCTGTTGACCAATCTCTTGTCCGTATACAATGAGAAAATGTTTTTCAATTATTGCATCGTTCTGTCACAAGACGTCCAGCTGTGACTTGTAGCAGTAGTCATCCAATTTCGTAGGGTCAAGCTTAGTGCACTTGGCCCTCTCGTCGGGTGCCAAGTAGAAGGTAGCCCTTGATAGTGCTGGTCTGAACCAGACCGAGAACCATACGATCACTGTGTAAGGGTACGCGAGACCGCTAGTGAGTATGCTTGCGATGGAGACTAGACCGTAGATGTCTGTTTGAGAACGCAGCTCAAACATGGCAATGAGGTTGAGAGACTTACTGTATACAGGAACTCAGAAGCACTCAAAGTATATATATGCTAACACCAGGGTATTCTAGCATATGCTAACCATGACTGAATCCATGGGTGGTGGGGTTAGTGGCAGCGTTCACCGCAGTGTTCCATGCTGGGCGTATGCTGAGGCAGAGTTGGACTTGTGCGGAGGGCGACGCAATTGTGGTCTGCTGGGGTAATCCTCGGAAACCGCACAGCTTGTACTTTGTGCCCTGAGGCATAGCGATGTTGTCGCCCTCCACGAAACCAGATCGCAGTGCGACAGAGGAGTTGATGGAATCGACAGATGTGCTTGCTGACTACTTTCCGACCGCGAGTACTTCATCTCCGAGATTCCTCCCATTGAGTAAGCATCAACGAGCGATTCGAGCGGTGCATCTTCCCGGACAAGGGAATGATTTGGAGTTCTTCAACAGGCAAGGGCGGCAAAAACTTGAGATAGCCGGGCTGCCAGCTTTGTTCCATAGTTGTGGCTTCCAGGTTGCCTGCGTGGCAACATCCTGGATGTGTTCATTCGAAGACTCCGTCGAAGTTTTTTTGTTGGGCTCGCAGTTCTTTGGCAGGTGTCTTGGGTGTCTTAGCTAACTTAGGTGCCTTTGTTGGCTTGGGCGTCTTGGGTGTCTTAGCTGACATGTATGCCTCAGCTTGTTTGCGTGACAGCGGTTGGCAAGGAAGGTAAAGCCTTAACATAGGAAGGCTGCCAGGATTGGTCGATAGTGGTAACATTGTCTATCTCGGTGAGGAAAGAGCCGTGGGCGCCTGGGTTGTCTGGTCAAAGTGCTCATGTACGGCTTCGAGGATATAGTATCCGCGGTTAGAAAGTAGGGAGCGTTCGGCCTCGGGAACGTGATAGAAAGTGGGCGACTAGCTCGTTCCTCCTAATTACGTAAGGAGCATCGAGCGGTCGAAGTGATGCACCCTTCGTTCATCGCTGTCGTCTCTACTCTTCTGATAAACAGCTAATCTTGAATGTGTTGGGACGCTGCGGGCCGAGAGAGGCCATGTCATCAGATGTGACGCCGGTGTTGGGGAGCTTGGTGGTTCTGCGACACCACGCAACTCCTCTGAAATAGGCTGCCTTTCCCTCAAAGCACTATCGCGGAGAGGGCAATCAGGTCCGCAGACGTGTTCGCCATTGTCGTTGACCTGACGTGCGCCACGGGCCGACTCGATGGCGTTGTTGAGTTCAACCTTGGTCAGCTTCACGACCAAGGCCTTTTGGTCACGTTGATCTGTCTCAATTAGCGTTCGGCAACAGAATAGGGGAGAAGAGGTGAGAGGGGAGGGGAGGAAAAGCACGCACTGTCGGGGGTGGTCTCAACACCACCGTGACTAAGGGCACCGTTCGTTGTCTAATGGTGGCCTTCTGAGGCCATCCTGTTGGATAGTCTAAGAGGATATATAAGCTTTCTGATCTCTGTCATGTCCGCAAGACCTCTGCCGAGAAGTCCAGCAAAAGCTGTTCTGCTAGTCCTTATCGTCATCATTGGATTAAGAGGTTACAGTTGTTAGCCTGTCTCCGACGCCTTCACTTGCTGTCGACTTCAGTAATCGTGTCCAGGGATATTTGTGGTTCAGCCCGGAAATCAGCTGTTGACCTTGTTGCAGGGTGAAGAAGCTCTGTGAATGGTGTTGCCTGAGTCGAGTACCACACCGATTGGTGTCTTAATCGCGAGCCTGCTGGCAAACAGCGTAGCGTAGCTTGTGAGTAGCAGCACTTTGGTGGGTAGATAGGAACTGACGACCAGATCATCCAAAGACAGCTCTTTGCCGGTGCGATTTCCATAATCCTAGGCCAGGAATTGGCGGCAAAGGTATCATGCCAAGATTTTGATGATGCTTGCGATGTTGGTTGAGAGAAGAAACAGAGATCTAAGAAGTGATCTGTTCGCATGGTTAATGTGGTCGTAGATGGAGGACATGAGTTCATAGTGGCTCTTGGCGGATTGAGAACGTGTCTCAGTGGTTTCATCGACATAACATGATGCCAGGACGCTCATCACTCGACGAAGCACCAAGTGATCCGGATGATAAAGACCATGAAGGTTTGATTGCTGAGGTCGCCGAAGTTGCCGGAGTTCAGGCAAAGTCTCATGCCAAGAGAGGACATGCTTTGCTGCAACAAAGTCTGGAGGGGAAGACAACCAGCCTCATAGAACAAGCTCTGGCTTACAAAACTGGCATTATCTTGGCCAGCAGGCAGATGAAAGGTGATGTTACCTCTTACCCACTCAATTTCGCGCTGCTCCTCGTCATGACACATCCGCACTTGATGTGTGTCGAAGAACGGGGTGTAGAGTTCAAAGGTTTCGGTCATCGATGCTATGCAGAGGAAGAAGGGGGGAAGAAAGACGTTGCTAAAAGTAGGAAACGAAAAGATGCGGGACGGAGAATGGGACTCGTAAAG
Organism: Aureobasidium leucospermi; assembly: GCA_019775405.1. Lineage (NCBI taxonomy): Eukaryota > Fungi > Ascomycota > Dothideomycetes > Dothideales > Saccotheciaceae > Aureobasidium > Aureobasidium leucospermi. The sequence continues at coordinate 35,948 of JACWFU010000025.1, forward strand.
CTGTCCGAACTTTAGCGTTGCTAACGCTCGCCGGACCCTCCGACGAGGCGGTATAGGTGTCCATCGATTAGGCGTTCGAGCGGTGGGGGTCGTGGACGTCGAACTGACGTAGAGGACGAAACGGGCTCACCATCGTCGTCATTAATGCTGACTTCTGGAACGGCAGGGGTAGGAGTGGTATCGGTTGTGCGCTTACGCTTCTTCTTCTTGTTGTTGTGCTGTGGAGGAGGGGGCTTGATGTAGAAGTCGCAATGGCTCTGCTCGCCGTACCACTAACAATTGGAGCAAGCTCCGTTGGCCACTCCGGCCAGAGTTTTGGTCTCGGCGAATCTTAGAGGTTTGGAGTAGTTCAGGTGCTTGCCTGAGTGGGTGCGAACCGGAGCGAGATGCTGTGTTACGAGCTGGTGCAAGGAGCTTCACAGATCTTTTAGAGCAGACTGTGTCACGAAGGTTACCTCTTGTTGCGATAAGGGCGGCGAATGAACCCTCTGAACGGAGCATGTGAATCTTGGTAAGCGTAACGTCCTTGTAGACAGCTAGGTCGAATGCCCGAATGGAGGCGGGCTTGCGAGCAGCAGCGAGGGATGATTAGGTTGTTGCCTGTGCTCTATATACGAGACGCCCTTGGTCGTCGACATTTTGCCATGCTCAGCAAAGTTCTGCTAGGCACGGTCGAGCAGAGTCAGATATGGGGCGGTCGTCTTGGACTGGTCTCCACCGGCTCATTGTACCACGAACGCGAGGACAGACAAGTGTATCAGAACCTCTTCGGGCAGCAGAACAGAGATTGAAGCACTCACAAATTGTTATTGATCGATGCTTTCGAGGTAAGGTTTGAATGAGGAGCACATGTTTGCAGCATGAACCATCCGAGAGCCAAGTTGAGGGGCAGGTGTGCATGAAGTCGCAATAGGCATATCGATAGCATGTGAGTCAGATGCAAGCCCAGCATTGGAGGCAGAGCTCAAACCGAACAGCAGCAAGAAATCCTATCGGCGAAGCGCTCAGCGGTGTCTTGAGCCTTGAACATATATATTTCGGTCTGCGTCAAGTTTATCTTCAGGATTTTCGTCGAGATCTCACAATCTCTTGGCAGACCTTGATCAGGTTCCTGATAGCAAACGCCAACAGCCTGTGGCGAGTGAGGTTTCAGTGACAGGCTATGAGCTAGCGCAATAAAGGGGCTCGCCAGCAGTGTAGACCTGTTGGTAGTACGAGACTGCTTGTTGTGCATGGAATCTGATGATCAATCAGTACGCGGCTATTATGATCGCGACGTTATGGAACCTACAGAGCGTTCTCAACTGAGGCTGAGCAGGTAGGATGGCAGCCGTCTTTGATGAAGGGAAATAGTTGTAAAGACCCAGAAAGATTGTTGACATGGCGTTGCTCCCTCATGACGATTGCTTCTTATCGTTCACATCAGCGGAAGTGTTGGAGTCTTCCATGTGTCGAAATAGTATCCGAGTTATAAGACTGCAGGCCGGGCCCACGTAGTCCACGTCAAGTGTCTGTCTCCTCTGTGCGGTCAGGACTTTCAAGCGCACCAGCCCGCATCTCGTCATTGAAGAGGTCGTCGATCCCTCAGATGAGGTGGCGGCAGCATTGTCTACATGTCTCTTTTTTTGGGCTGGACATCTACCATGTGTGAGCTCTGATTTCAACATCGTTAGTGGTATGGAGGAAGATCGTTTGAGGCAAAAGGTCTTGTTGGAACGCCCTCACGCTCTCATGGGCGAGGGTCTCCTTGAGTGTTGCAAACACTCTAAGCAGATCAGACCACTTCTCGTGATTAGGATGAGCGTCGGTGTGTCACTTGAAAGGCCAAGAGTAAGGTATATATTCGTTGGACCATGTCGGATGTCTTGGTGACGGAAGTCATGTTAGGATGATGGTGATCCAAACTTGTGGCGATCAAGCACGGTAACATCAAAAGGATTCACCCAGCAGATCCAGAGCTTCGAGCCTCTAACCCACTCTTGCCGCGGTTGGACTGCTACTGTGCTCTGTTGGGCGTATCTTGTGGGTACTGACGTCCAGGTAGCGCCTGTCGAACTTTGAGTACTTGAGCAAGGCCAGGCGTCCAGATCAATGTTACAAAAACATCATATAGCTCCTGGGTGACCGTCGCGAACTCTCCTCTTTCTGATGCTTGTTGTTGGTGTTGATAGCTTTGTGGAATAAGGGCGGCGATATCTGTCTGCGAGTACAGAGGGCTTGATCCAGAACTCGATACACTCTAAGCCGAAGTCAGGGACCGGTAAGATACAAAGCCAGAACGTTGAGCTTCAAGGTCCAGGCAAACGATGAGTATGATGAGGTTGTCGCGCCAGATCTCTGAATCAATTTCCGCTCTCACAAAGAGTATGGGTTGGTAGCATCTGTCAGAGTGATCTTCTTCCTTCTGGTTATATAAGGTACTCGAAGCTGGTTTGAAGTTGTGCGCTTGGCGACGAATAGTTCTTGTATCTCTTGAGCCTCGCCAAGAATAGTTGTTGTAGATGATTTAATTGATAGTCCTAAGTAATTCCCAGGGTGGTTGGATGAGTGGTAGCGTGTTGGGAATTGACGGGCGTGCCGTTTGGGCTAAGCTTGCTCGTGAGCGCACACACTATGGTGTGCGGCGCGAGTATAGCGGTGCTTGAAGCTTGCACCGCAGCCCCCGTTGCAGAACCAGGGACGAGCATCAGGAGCATGATGCTGGAGATGATTTCTCATCTCCGCCCTGTCCCTGTGGGGACCGACGGTGCAGCCGTCCCAGAGGCACACCTTGACTCTTTGGGCGAACCCCGACTGCATCGATGTGCTGTTGGTCCAGGTGGTCCTGTTACTGAGTTAATTATCATACTACTTCTTCCACTAGAGAGCGTGATCGACTTACGTATAGCTGATCGTCGTCAGCAAAGGCGGCATTACAGCCAACCCAAAGGCAGCGACTGCTTGAGAACCAATGAAGCTGTCGCATATATAAAGGGGACAAATTCTGACGGAGGATGCTGAGTCTGCGAGTATGGTGGGGTGTTTCCGTACATGAAGCGAGCATAAGGGTGAACTGGAGCCATGGTCTTTGGAATTGGCTTTCATCAACGGCACATCAAGTGGGCTCGACAGGATCAAGCCGAGGCGATCAGGTTGTAACATCCATTGGAGATTCCGATGCTCAATAGCTCACTCGCCGCTTGTGGTTTTGCGCAACACGTTCAGGCCACGGTCCTGGCGGTGGAGGTGTAGGTCGCTCTGTCCGACAAAGCGATTAAAAGCACGCCCCGATGCGAACCTTAGCATAGTTTTTGGCCACAGATACTAGATTACACTGATTCTCATCATGCGTCAGATCTTGGTATCGCGAGGTTGCGTGAATCCAAAGTGGGTAAGCTCAAAGTCAGTTCCGTTTGAACGGCGTCGCTTGAAGACCGTCTAGACCACAGTGACGCGAGCCTTGTCGTCGAAAGTTCCAGTAGATAACACATAATCGTAGACTGTCCTCGTTGTTCGAAGCCGTTTTGTGTTGCAGATCAGAGATATCCTGTGAACTCTAGTCTGATCTGGACTGAAAACATGAGATTCTTGTCCAGGGGTCGGCGCGAGCACTCATCTTGCCTGATAGGTCTTCTGGAAGCTGAATGTAGTGGTCTCTTTGCCAGGTTTCGAACGGGTGGTAGCCTTCGGGACCCAACGGCGGTCATTGGGAGTGGCAGCGACAGTTGGGACTTAAGGCGGATTGTGTTACGAGTGTCTCCTCTGTGGGTGCCTGGATGAGTCGATCGTCGCTGACGGAGACATGGCGGCGACTCTTCCGGGTATGGGTCTCGCTGATGATTACAACATCGTCGTCCTCGTCGTCTGAGATCACGATAGGTGCGTCTTGCCTTTTATCGTCGTCGAGATGGAAATCGGAGTCGACAGGGTCGCTGGGCGAACGGCGTCCGTCGGTAATGATCTGATGCCTAATATCAGGAAGATGACAAGGCAGCTGGAAAGTGGTGAGTCAGATACGGTAAAAGTGAGATGTGAGAAACACACTTACTTGTCTGGCTGGTGCATCATGTTTGAAGAAGCAGGTGAAAAGACGTCATGCTGTTATCAGGAAGATGACAAGGCAGCTGGACAGTGGTTAGTCAGATACGGTAAAAGTGAGATGTAAGGAACACGCTTACTTGTCTGGCTGGTGCATCATGTTTGAAGAAGCAGGTGAAAAGACGCCATGCTCCTATGTAGCGCAATCACGACCTCGCCGGAGATTGAGGCCGACCGATTGGCGTTGATGCATCCAGATCCCCGATATATAAGTAAAGAAGTGGAAGTAGTGAGTGATGATGCTCAGAACTTCCGGCGAGAAGATGGACGTTGATATACTTTCCCGCCCTTCAATCCGGACGTGCCAGAAGCTTCAGTGATTTCCAGCATGTGTTCCAGCAATCACCAGAAGAAAGAAGCCACCAACAAAGAAAATGCCAATGCTGCTGAGCGAACAAACTTACCCAAGCCCTGCATGAAGGAAATCTTGGCTTGCCACATCTGCGTGTCTAACAGCAGGCAAACAACAACTTCTCAACTGAAAGAGAGGCGCGAAAACACACCGACATTTGCGTGTCTGGAAGAAAGAAAGCGGTGAGATGGCACTTCGCGGAGCGGGTACAGAACGCTATCATTGGAATCCTGGTACCCTCATGCCATGACCCTAGACAAAGAGCGGTCGTGCATGGATTCAGTGTTTCTGGTGACCATAGGTGTGCAACTATCATGTTTTGTGAGGCTTTCGGGAATCTCGGATGTGAGACAAGGTCGTCAGTTTCGCTATCTCCATTCATAAAGGTATTCGACAAAGGAGTGGTCACGCGTGGTTCCCTTGAGTTGAATCACCCTAGACTTGGAATAATTGTGTTTCGATTTGGACCTGAGGCTTCTAGACGTCCTAGGCACCAGGGATGTACTTTGACACGCACGGTCTCAAATTGGTGGGCATTGGGGAGCCAGCAAGAAGAGATCAACGATTGAAAGGCGTTTTCCTGCTCTCGGCGGGAAGTGTAGCTGTTCAGAAGATAAGCTTGCATTTTGTCATCTACATATCGGCGACAGTGGTTTTACAGGGGAGAGGCGCTGACGAAGACCCAAAGGAAACAACAATCGCTGCTTCTGCGAAGGGTGAGGTAGATATGGATACAATCTTGCATTGTGACATCTACAAAATCAGCAGTGATGGCCAGCGGAGACAGAGGACAAAGGATCAATACACCACGAATCTTACTCTTTTGCGTTTCTAAGGCACTTGAAGCAGTTCATAAACACTTCCACTGTCCTTGAGTGCTTGTTCCACTCGTTCCATAATGGCCAGAACCTTTTCCTCTTCCAGTCTTCTGCCGACGACTTGAACAGCCACAGGAAGACCAGCCATTGCTTGTGCATCGTAATGCTTGTAGGCGCCTTGTGCAACGCCATTATTGTTGATGACAAAGCCTGAAGGTAGGGCGTCTTTAGCAGCATCAACCTTGGTGACAGGAATGATACCACAAGTATAGTCGAGAAGGTTGAACAGGAAAGTGTACCCGCAGGAAGAAACAGCATCCTTCATGCCATCATGGGGAACAGCAGGTGTAGCGTTGGGAGGCGTGATCATCACATCCATTTCACCCTTGCCACCAGTGTTAATACTATTCCACCAGTCGAACCAGATGTTCTTGAAGCTTTCTCGTTGATAGACAAGTTGCCAGTTCTCGTAAGCCGATTTCTCGTGGAGAGATTCGAGGAGACGGGCCCAGACGGCGTCACGACGGATATAACGGACGTATTTGACATAGAGCCAGCGCAGAGGAGAGGGCAACTTCATCCAGAAAGTCAGCTGCGAGGCACCAGCGTCGTTCCATTCACCCGAGCTGAAGAAGCGCTTGTATGTTCTCGTACCCTCAGCATTGAGGAGTTGAGACGCGATAGCCAAAGCGTCCAGAGGAGCATGAGGCGCGGAAGGCAAAGTGAGATCGAAGACATCATGACCTTGTGCTTTGAGTGCCGAAGCAGTAGTTTCAAGTGCACGGACACAAGCAGGTGCAGGATCAACCACACCATCAGTTCTCAGCACACCGATTCGAAGCCTTTTCTTGTCCTTGAACTCCTCATAGTCATCTTCACGCCATGCCAAAGGATGTACACTTTGATCGTACGTCCAAGGCTTGCATTGAATCAAGCTCCGAGTGAGGTAGACCAGATCCGAAAGCGTTCTTGTCATGGGTGAGAAGACACTAGGAATGCCTTCCTGGCCAGGCATGGAAGTGTCGACACCATATTTGGGCCACCTTCCTGTAGAGCAGCGAAGGGAAAAGCAACCGGAGAAATGCGCAGGAGCGCGAACGGAACCGGCGACATCAGAACCGATGCCTATCCTCGAGCCACCGAAAGCGAGAAGAGCACCTTCGCCACCTGTACTGCCGCCAGGAGAATATCTTGCGTTGTGAGGGTTCTTACAACGACCCCAAACATCATTTGTTGATTCGAAAGAGAGCAGGGTGATGGGTAAAGCAGTCTTGACGAATGGGATGGCCCCAGCGTCTTTGAGTAGGCGCACCATAGCACCATCTGCAGCATGAGGCTTGAAGCACTTGCCAGAGTATCCAACGGAGGCGTCGTATCCACCAACGACAATAGAGTCCTTGAGCGAGACAGGGATACCAGCAAGAGGTCCTTTCAAGTTGATAGATCCGTCCTGAGTCCACTTCTCGGCCTCGGGGAACATGATCTCGGTCAAGCAGTTGGTAGCTTCATGTGCTTTGACGGCAGCCTTACCGTAAGCTCGAAGGATATCCGCAGGTGACTTGATGGAGTTTTGTACATCTTGTACAAGTTGATCGATGGGGGCATCTAGTATAGATCTCTCATCGGACGAGATAGAACCTTGATATGACTTTGGCAGGTTTGCAATTCGATCAGCACGCTCATCTTGCTTCCGTTGGCTGTAGGCGAGTCAGTGATGGAGCTTCTCACGAGCCATGGATTATGACATACCATATCTGTTTGTGAGATCCAAGGGGCCACATGATATTTCTGTGTTCCGTCGAGACCGTAATCGCAAAACATAGACTTTGTGTGATGGAGAAGTAAACTGATCAAGGGCAAATTTGATCAAGTCAAAGAGGAAACATACAGAAGGGAAAGGGAGGACACGAGACTCTTATACTTCTTGCCCGAAGTGCCCGCAGGTTATCAGGAAGGCGGGGTTGCGGAGGTCGTCGCTGATACCGGCTAGAGCTGCCGTATTGGGTTTGGTGTCAGACAACGGCTGGAGCTTCCAAATTCAGCACAGCAGCATCATAGTGAAGAGCTCGAAAGGCAGAATGCCGAATAGCAGGATATAATATGTCCAATCATCAAGGTCAGTGTGAGCAAGTTTGAACATGATAAACCATTTCTACGTATCAATCGTGGTCTACTCGTGACATCCAAGGACGCCTGCTTGCAGTCCTTTCCTCCTAACTCGAGCCCTTCTCAACAAGACGTATACCCAGCAAACTCCTTGCCATACCGGAAACGAATGCAGTTTGAGACGCCGAACTCCAAGATAATCGTTTGCGCTTGGCGGTCCATCATTCGAGCGGGAAATTCACGCTATCGGATCATATGGCGGCGAGCTTAGCGGACTTGATCTGAGATCAGAGGAACCGGGAAGGAATGCTGAGGGCGTGCGCGGTGAGACAAAATTCTCCTAGTTTATACCACCAGCCTCACCCTCACGCTTCATCTCTCCCTGGACATCCTCAGCATCTCGTTCTTGGCGGCCCTCCTCCTTAGCTTCAGCAGCACCATCTCCCATCTCGATATCTTCTGGTGCAGTTGTAGTTGTTTCCGCAACAGTCGGATCTAGGGGAGGTGTTGCAGTAGGTCCAACACCCGCTTGCGTGTTGTTTGAGTTCGGTGCGTTGGCGGGCGGCTCAGCGACGTCGTCCTCACCCATCTCGACGTCTTCCGGCTCAGCTGCAGGAGCTTGAGCAGTAGTCGAGGGGGCATTTTGCGGCGATCGAGCTCGTTGTGTTCCGTTGCTGGCGACTTCCTCGCCCATGGCGGGTTGCACAGCGTGAGGATCTTCGGAAGCCTTGGCAGCCATGATAGCATCTCCAACAGCTGCATTCGCGGCTTGTGCTCTGTCAACAACCATCTGGTCTGCTTGAGCAGCAGCTGGCGGTAATGTAGTATCGAGGGGAGTGGTTGTACCAGATTCGGCGAGAGAGCCTTCGGCCATGTCGGCGTAAGGGTTCTTGTGATCCGTTATCCTTGGGCGACGGGGCTCTGCTCCAGGCTGTTTCTTGACGCCAAGAAGAGCATCCATCTCTTCGTCATCCGAGTCCTCAAACTCATCATCGCGCTCGATACGAGCATCCCACTTGCGTTCAGTGTAGCGAGAGTCAGGGTTTTCATCGTCGTCCTTATCGTCGAGGCGCTGCTCACGCTCATCCAAATCTTCAGTGTCGCCTTCGTTGTCCGGATCATTCTCGTTGGGTTGTACGACAAGCGGTGAACGTGGCACGTCGGTCATTTGCACACTGGGAGCGAACCTCGTACGTGACAGGTTCTCGAAGACTTGTAGCTTGATTTTCTCGAGGTATTCAGGACTGTTGGCGTTGTCCATGTTCGAAGGGCGGACATCCAGTTCGAAGTCGGGAGAGTAGTATTCATAGTAGTCGGTGTAGGGGAGCTCGGGACCCATTTCTTGACCAACCAGTTGACCAGTCTCGTATGCCCATGTGCGAGCAACGTTTCGCATGGTGTAGCCACCGCCTCCAAGGACCAGGGTAGGAAGGTTGAAGCTCTTGACGTACTTGACGCAGTTTGCGTGACCTCGCATGGACAAATTGAAGCATCCAAGACGATCACCACTCAGCGAGTCACCACCGCACTGCAGAACGACAGCATCAGGGCGGAAGAATTCCATGATCTTGGCGATGATAGGCTCGAAGACACTTTTGTATGCGACATCGTCCATGCCGTCGCGAAGAGGGAAGTTGACGGCGTAGTTCTTGCCATTTCCGACACCAATATCGCGTAGCTCACCAGTACCGGGGAAGTACTCTCCATACTTGTGGAAAGAGCAGGTCATGACACGGTCTGTCGAGTAGAAGGCTTCCTCAACACCGTCACCGTGATGGACATCAATGTCGATGTAGAGAACGCGCGACTTGAAACGCAAAAGTTCGATGATTCCCAGGACAATGTCGTTGATGTAACAAAAGCCGGAAGCTTCACTCTTTTTGGCGTGATGCAGACCTCCAGCCCAGTTGACGGCGACGTCGCATTTTTGACGGTTCAGACGAGCAGCACCCTCCATGCTGCCACCGGCGCTGATGCCACAGTACTCGAATAAGCCATCGAAGACAGGACAATCATCACCAACGTTGTATTTTCCTTGCTCTTTCGCGTAGCTGTCCATGTTGTCGGGAGTGACTTTTGAGAGGAAGTCGACATATTCGTCGGTGTGGAATTGGGTCATTTCGTACTTGGAGGCAGGCTTGGCTCGCTGGGAGATGGTCAGTATATTGTATGAAGGATGCGACAGGTCGGGACATGGCGCACGTAGATTTCCATCTTCTTGTACAAGCCGTAGTTCATGATAAGACTGTGGGCCATTCTGATGCGGTGAGGTTTCATGGGATGACCAGCATTGTAAGCGTAGTTTCCGACATCAGAATCGTAGAAGTAGGCGACTTTCTTGGGTTGGCCTCCGTTGGTAGCGCGAGGAGGGTCCAGAGGAGGGCCATATTGCGCCGAGTTGGCCATGTCGGCGGCTTGACGAGAGGGGGAGGGTTTCTTTGCGGTCGCGTGTGAGTGTAGATATGTAGTTCGGGTTATCGAGATGGGCAGAAGATATCGACAAGAAGAATGGCGAGATGATTGACTTGATTGACTGGGTATGCACTTTTGGTGGATAAATGCAAGAGTGAATGGTACGCGATCTGCCACTTCCGAGCTTCGGGGAAGCATGCAAACCGAGCAAACTGCGAAGCTTCACAGGGAAAAGGTGCAAACAGAACAAACAAAAGTCAAGGAAGGAGCGAGCGTCGGAGGTCGGAGCTTGTCCGTAGCTGGCCGCGCGCATCATCGTCCAGAGTCGCCGTCTGAAGCAGCTCCATCACTAACAATTCCATCTCCCTGTCGCCATCCCTCCATCACAACCTCGAGCTCCCATCTACTGCGTCACTTATCATCTGCGCATATTTAAAGAGAAGGAAGAAACACACACACATCACAACAACATCATGGACCGACTTTCACGAATGCTCGCCGCCGCCCAGGGCATGGGAGGCGGAGGTGGTATGCAGCAGGACGGCAACGTTGTCGACAACTCCGAGACGGTCTACATCTCATCGCTCGCCCTCCTCAAGATGCTGCGTCACGGAAGAGCTGGTGTGCCTATGGAAGTCATGGGTCTGATGCTGGGCGAGTTTGTCGATGACTACACTGTCCGCGTCGTCGATGTCTTCGCCATGCCTCAAAGTGGTACCGGTGTTTCCGTCGAGGCTGTCGACCCTGTCTTCCAAACAAAGATGATGGACATGCTTCGCCAGACTGGGCGCCCGGAAACCGTCGTTGGCTGGTACCACTCACATCCTGGTTTCGGCTGTTGGTTGTCTAGCGTTGATATCAACACGCAACAATCTTTCGAACAGCTCACTCCCCGCGCCGTCGCCGTCGTCATCGATCCTATCCAATCCGTCAAGGGCAAGGTTGTCATCGACGCCTTCCGTCTTATCAACCCCCAAACTCTCATGCTTGGCCAAGAGCCTCGCCAGACAACCTCCAACGTTGGTCACCTCAACAAGCCATCTATTCAAGCCTTGATCCACGGCCTCAACCGCCACTACTACTCAATCGCCGTCGGATACCTCAAGGGTCGTGGCGGTCAAGGACACGGCACCTCGACAGCTGGCGAATCCTCGAATGGCCAAGTCGGTGGAGAGGAAGCCATGCTCATGAACTTGCACAAGAGTGTCTGGACAGAAGCCTTGACCATGCCCGACTTCAAGGCTGAGGGCGACCGCACTTTGGAGAAGCTCAACAAGCTCGTCAGCTTGGCAGAGGGCTACGAGAAGCGTGTCAAGGAGGAGACTGAGCTGTCCAAGGACCAACTACGCACAAGATATGTCGGCAAGGTCGATCCCAAGAAGCGTATGTCATGTCCACTTTTCGTCACTCCCTCATCACTAACACACTCGTAGACATCGAAACTCTCGGCCAAGATCTTCTCGAAGACAACATCGTCTCCGTATCACGCCAAATGATCGACAAGGAGGCTTCCGTACCATCCGCTTGCCGCATCGAAGCTGTGGATGACGAGGCTGATGGTATGGCTGTGGACCAAACTGCATAGACTGCGACATGTGCACACAGGCCAAGCGACGACGCTGTCCAAGACACTACCAGCAAACCCACCTCGAACAGCGAGACGACCTCGACTGCCTCATCTTTCGTGGAAATCGGCCACGAGGACGTGGAATGAGAGAGCATGTCATCCATCAACCATGTATAATAGACATGCTTGCATGCATTCTCGGGGAACCCTGCATCGCGGGATCACGAAGGTCAAGACGCTGGAGGTCGGCAGGTAAACATTTTATATGCGCAACGACTGCAAGAATTATTCTCAAACTTGATCTTCCTTTCTGTCTCCTTCGTCATGTGTCATGTCGTTGTGCAAAAGCTGGAATGCATAAAGCTTAGTTCACCTTCTTCAATCAAGAATTATCCTTCCGCTGCTGACAATCAGACCTCGACGTGTATCACCACAGCGTCTTCTCCCAAAGCTTTCAGTCCACCATGGTCGCCAACTCTCCATTTACGGTCCTGGTCTTCACGTATCACTGCATCCTACCACTCATGAAAGCAAGCCACCTCCTGTTATCCCGAGTTCCAGTGCTCTCTCTGGACTCAACGCTACTTCGAACCACATCCTGCATCTCATCATCCTGATGTCCTCTGTAATGTTTCCTGAATTCACCCACAATGTTCTGAACGTCATGATTCGCCACTCTCCGCGGACATTTCGTTTATCTGGAAGCCCTTCTTGCATCGAGACGACTCGGCGCCTGAGTCCCATGTTCTGATCAACGACCTCGTTTCTCTGATGAATTTGGAAGATTCGTCTGGACAGATTAGGCCTTTACAAAAGATATCAAATCCTACTCTCTTCGGACAATTACTCATTAAGGAAATCATCCTGCGTTGCCGCAACATATCTTCACCTTCATTGAGGCAAGTAAATCATCTGTGATGTGTAGATTGATTGAGTCACAAGGATCTTTATGTCTCTCGCTCTCTGCGGACCTCCTTGCCACTGGAAAATCATCCTGCATTGTTGCAGCTGCTTTTCTTCTAGCTCATTGACATAAGAGCTCTACAACTTCATATTCGAATGCATGTGTACTGTACTCTTCTCTCTTTAGACCTCTCTACATCTAGAAAAATATCCTGCATTGCAGCAACACGTTTTCCTCTTGTTGATAGTAGAGGGTGATACGTGATATCTTAGTCACTCGACCTTTCTCTTCGGACATCTCTTTATCTCAAAAATCATCCTGCATTGCTGCAAGGTTTTGCTCCTAGTACCTTCACTTCAATGTCTTGCCAAATTAGCTAACAAAGATTCATGTGTCCTCCTCTCTTCGGACATCTCGAGGTCTAGAAAATCATCCTGCATTGCTACAACTATTTTTTTCTAAGCACTGTATTAGATAGGACTACGATGTCTTAGTGAACTAGCTAACAAAAATCTTTATCTCCTTCTCTCTTCGGACATCTCGAGGTCTTGAAAATCATCCTGCATTGCTGCAACTATTTTTTTCTAAGCACAGTGGTGGATGGGACCTTAAAAATACCTGTAATAACTACTACTTACATCCTGTCTCTTCCTAAAGTTAGAGTATGGTAGTATAAAGCCGTTTCTTTCCATGTAGATTTGTTAATCATTAACAACATATCAATGGCAATATTCTTGCGATGACGAATCTCGTATACTGTTTTCCCTCTTTCACTTTTTATGGCTACGTCGTGTCGAGAAGAGCCGCCGAAGACGCGTCTCGGGTCGGTGATACCGCTACTCGGGTCGACTACCCTACTTCTCGATGGTGGTTCTAATTTCTAGCATATGGATACAGCGGGAGTCATGTCGAGGGTAGGGTATCATCGACCCGCGACGTTTCGTTCGGTGGCCCGGCTCTTACTTAAACGTAGGAGAGTAGGAAGGATATATTTAGTCTGCATCGGACATAAGTGGATGACAATACTGCGGTTGCCCATGAAAGAGACAAAGAGAATGTGGTCTCTGTCAATTGGTAGAAGATGTAGGTAGCATACGAGTCAAGCCCGAATGATGTATTCTTATGCTGCTTCTGTCTACTTCTTTACTAAGTATGTCTCCTATTCGTATGACCTGAGATCTATGTCAAGTGACTGTAGACGAGACTTAGCTTTCTGCTCTGTATCTTTCTTTTCACCGAACGACCGGAGCTATTCTGTGTTGTGGAACTTTCGACTGGTTGATGTTGTGACATCGCTGGCAAGGACGTGCTATGCTTCGTGGCTTGATATCTTTTGAGAACGACTGAACAGAGCCAAGCAAGAAGGTTCTTAGGTCCGTGAATCTAGCTTGAGCATCTGTTTCTCCTGCAAGAAGTCGACTAAGATCTCCAGACCTACCCCCGAGTGACAACCATAAGGTTCAATATGAATCACAGACCTGGTTGTCTCCTATCCCTGCTTCTGCTCCTGCAGTCTTTCGGCAAGTGAGATGATGGCTCATCTTGTGAACCGCTTTCCAGCTCCACAACTTTCTGTGCGCGTCTCTGTAACCGTGGTTGTTATTGTCGGGCAATTTTCGAACACTCAGAATTTAATATTGTCTGCTACGACAACGTTTTCCTATCCTCGTATGTGACTACTTTATCCTTTGCAAGGTGCATGTCTCATGTTCTTGTCACTCTCTTCTGTTCATCTTACCCTACCTTTCTGGCCTGGAAAGAATGAGCGGCGTTGTGATATCTAGACGTTTTCTCTCGCATATCTAGCTTTACCACTTCGCCTTCACGCAATGCAGGAAGTTATCTTTTGTAGAGTACTCGAAGATTCTCCAAGACGATAGAGGGATTTCATGACCGAACCTCTCCAGCCGGCCGATGGTTGCACTTGTGGAGTCTCGCCTGACCGAATCTTGGAGTGATATACGCTAACACTGAACCATGTAGGATCGGTATACTGGACAGGGAGAGAGACTGGTCTGTAATGCACGGTTAGACCTTCCACTCTCAGGGACAAACTGCCTTTTCTGTTTTTTTTGAAGCTGAGACATCCGCTGAAGTTATGTATGGGATGAAGAAAGGATGTCAGAGTATTACAGACCTGCCTCTCTGCCTTCCTTACCATGCTTTTCTTACAGTTCTGCAATCTCGGAACAATGTTGTCACTGTTACTTACGTAAAGTTTGAATCATGTTGTGCCTCTAGGGCTGGTGGGTCATACCTGCTGTCAACAAGTGATTGTTACAATGCAGGTAGCTCATATACTTGTCTGCTCTCCAATCTGCTACACAGATAGGGATTACTCGAGGTTGAGAATTTTGTATAGCGCGATCAGATCCGACCGGATTCGTAGCTTACTTAGAGACTGTTGCATCTCGGACTCTCTAAACCACTTCTGAAAAGGCCATTTCCTTCGAGATGTCGCAATCGTCCATATAAAGCCATGCTGCCAAGCAGTATCTCTTCCTCTTCTTACAACCATTATTCGACTGCTTCAATAATAAGATGACTATGAGACTAGGATATGCCGGCCCCAACACGAAGAGAGGTGTAAAGCATTTTTGACATCATGAGCTAGTGTTGCAATGACAGGAGTTAGTGGAAGAGTACCAGGTCTGTGATCCCTAAGATCCTACTAGTCGTTCGGTAAATATTGTCTTGCTGGGAACATCAGTCTTGTAAGACTCGCGGAAATGGAGGCCAGGGGAGGTGGATTGGTATCACTGACCTGCTCACTTCCGTGTCTTCTTTTGGACTCCATCTTCTTGCCAGCGATCGAATGTGAACCCATCCTCTCTTGTCATGTCAAGATGCGCGGCTGCTCTCAGATCGTACGGAGGACTTCCGAGTCTTTGATCAGAGAACACAGATCATCTCTGACGAGATTATATGTCCTGTACACAGTACTTTGTACATGCAAGGGAGACCGGTATCTTCAATAGAGATATCATTGAGAGCAGAGATATTTATAGGCACGATACCAGTGGAATGTCTAGCTCAATGCTCTTCCGCACGCCACGAAGAGCTGTAGTTTCCCGCATCCCCTCCGCTTCAGTAGCCGTCGTTCTCACACCCATGACTTTTAAGCTGTCCAACACATCTTCGCCAGAATCGATGGCTTGAAAGTCCAGATACAGAATGAGAGAACGAAAACAAAGCCTGTATCTGCTCCAATCTGACTGAATCGTTCATATCTTGTCAGACGAGCATTACTATCTCGTTTTCTTGTGTTTTATTTCTCACCACCAGCTATCTTGGTTTTTCGCAGAGACTTTTTAGTCTTTTCTGTCACCAAGGAGTCTGTCACCGCTGCGACGCATACTACAAGAGCCAGAGCGCCTTGCAGGAGAGGATGTTATGATTGCGGCCTAGATGGTATGAATATGATTTGGAAGGCAGATGGAGCGAACAGGGTAAGCATCAGGTCTGTGACTCCTTCTGAATGAGGCTTATCTCCGAGATCGACGACAATAGTGGTGCACATGACATAAGATCTGCAGGGGTAGATGCGACTACCTCAGTATCACTGACCTGCCTATCTCCCTTCTCTTGTCGTTGCATCGTCCTTTCTTGAGAATCTCGCAGTGTCTAGCTTCTGTATACTGGATCTTTGCCTTCTTTTCTCTGCACGTTGATCTTTCTGCAACTGTCTGTTGCTCAAGTCTAGTTGCATGTTAATTCAGTTTTATACTTTCTTGTGTCTCTCTTACACTTCTTGATGCTGATCAGAAAAAAGGTGAGATAACTGGATTGTGCTTGCTTTTCACCACACCCTTTCAGAGACAAAATGCTTCGTTAAATTAGGTAGATCATTCGATAACGGAAATCCGCTTTCTGTGCATATGCTTGCAAAGAATCTATACACATAATTTGGCTTGCCAAATTTCTTTATCACTAACATTTTTGGATTGCTTTGGACTTTGGCACAACCAACGATCGCGGTTACCTTGGAATTAGTATACGAATAATATGCTAGGATGTAGAGATGTCAAGAGTGGAGGCAGACAAGTGCAGAAAAGATAACTAGCAGGTCTGTGACCTCTCGGAAAGTTTGATGGCCCCGTAGACAGGCTTGCGAGCTGAAATGATATATGAGACATGCAGATATACCTAATTTCATGGTATTATGGACCTGCCTACTTTCCTTGGTGCCTGCTCCTGTTTCATTGTTTTTATGCTCACTATCGAGGACGATTGTCCCCTAAGTCTCTCGTTTTCCTCCATCAATTTTCACTTTTCTTTGTCCCCTGCCCAAAACCTAGGAGGTAGGGACAACCGCGTCAAGGCACAAAGGACGACCCGTGGGTCAACGATCTCGAAGAGCGGGACACCTTATCCCCCTTAAGACCAAGGGGGATCCTCTAGAGCAGTACAGTGATCGAGAACACGAGAGGTACCAAAGATTCACCGACCTGAGTCGGCGATCCCGGTGTCGAGTGCAGATACGAAAATTATTTATGCAGACATTCCTGATCAGACATTCCTGACCATGCAGAGGGAAGGAAAGTTTCCACAGACAATCGGTTCCTGATGCGGGTCAGTCAGAAAGTCCAGAGAGTGTCAAGTCACGGATGTAGCTTCCCTTATACTTCAAGCTGGTGATTCATTTAAAAGAAGAGGATTTTGTCAAATTCATGTGTTGATTTGAAGTTCGCGTCGGATGTTTTACGCTACTGTAATGCAAGATGTTTTGGAGCAGATTGTATGGCCAGTGAGATGCTGATGTCTTTCGACTCTCACTGGACACGTGTTGCACAGAAAATATACTGTGCATCATGTCCGGCTTTCAGTTCGTAAATAACAAAGTTTTGAAAAACAAAGACAGCTGCGGACTGCCATGGATCTACGCCGTTGTGATGCTGGTTTATGCAATGACACAGCTATGAAGCACGACTCATGGACTGGATTAGGGTGATTGAAGAAAAGAAGAAATCAGAGTGAACCATTCCGACCTCTTTCCCTTGCCAGATAGCCAACCTGCGCTGTGGTATGTCTTTTCGCAAGGCAGTGCAACAAACGAGAGGAATAGTATAGAAGAGAGAGTTGAAAGAGTTTACAAATTACTCTGTGAAAAAAAGGATAGACAGATCGCGGCATCGCAGTACCAGTGCGCCTTTGCTAGGGGAACACACTCGCCCAAACTCGCAAAGGACTCGTACCCGCCAGTGTGTTCAGAAGAAAGTAGGCCGCACCGATGCATAATTAAGATACCTTTTCATCCTTCTCTTTCTTTGTTTTTGGGGTTCTCATGGGCTGCTTCGCTATCGCCAATTCATGCAGTGCCGTATGTCTGGTGCCCATGTTCTCTTGTGGTATTGTCAATATCGGCACCAGGCATTGAAATCTCTCTAGCCTCCTCGGCCTCTTCTTCCAGATCATCTCTCTCAATGTGTCTCGATTGATACCATACGTATCCAACAAGCAAGACACCAACCACAAACGCCGCAGACAACAAAATGATGTTTACGGGGATGGGGTCATTGTTGAAAGCGTGATGAGTCAGAGCGTCAAGACCTTGAGCAGAGAAATTGAAGAGACCGGCAAGACAGATGATGAGACCGTAGACCTTACCAAAGGTAGCGAAACCGAAGACCTTGGCGGAGTAATCGGAGACAGCGGTGTAGTATAGAGGACGGTAGATGACGAAGAGGATGATGTTGCCGTATGCAGAAGCAGTGTTGGGAATGACACCGAGAACACCGATCGCAGTAGCGATGGTGACAAGCAAGGCAAGAGTAAACACGGTGCTGGTGTGGTCGAGGACCAATCCGATGAAAGGTACTGCGATAACACCGCCAAGTGGAAGTGCGATGTCGAAGAAGGCGTTGATATTCTCTGCTTGTCCAGGACCAATGAGGTAGGAATATTGAGTGCGAATAGTGGCGACAAAGTAGTTGATCCTTGTCATCTGGACGATGGTAAACAGAGCGATGAGGATGAACCAAGGTGTCAAGATCTGCTTGATTGCAGGCGTGCCATGGAGAGCGCCCCAAACGCCACTGGTAGCTTCAACTTGCTGTTGCTGAGCCTGCTGTTCTTCGGCACCCTTGCTACCAAGGAGCTCAGTGATCTCGCTGACAACGGACTCACGACGTTCTTGGCGAAGGAGAGCGCGTTGTTCATCACTGATGTCAAGATCTGACTCCGAGTCTGATGGGTCTTCGGCTTGCTGAACCAATTCTCCTACGGTCTTATAGCTGTTCGATGGCATGAGGAATATCTGTGCGATGAGAATCAAAACAGGCACAGCGAGGTAGATCAGGAAGAAACGCTTTGTGTCGAAGCTTCCGCCAGTGGATTGGAAGATAATCCGGTATAGAAGGAAGACAGCGGAGCTGGTGTCGAACGCACCAGTCAAGAGTGCGAGGATCGTGCCGGAGTGCTTGGGGAAAGTATTTGACAGTTGGAAGCTGGAAATGAAGATGAAAGGTCCACCGAGGGCGAGAAAGAAGTAACCAGGAATCCAGAGGTCGAACTTTTCGCGAGCATCCCATGCGAAAGCCAGAAGTGCGGATCCGATAGCGAGAAGGAAGCAACCGATGATGCCAGCAACTCTTGGACCATAGCGATCAAGGATTGTTCCAACAGGTAAAGCGCAAACATTTGTGCTTACAGCAGCGACGGTGAACATCAAGTTGAGCCTCAACTCTTGCTCATAACACACCCAAACGCCTTCTTCAATCTCCTTCGGCGTACATCTCTCAGCGTACACACCCTGCTCGATTAGAACAGGCTTGATAGCAGCATATCCAAATACTACACCAGCTGCAAACAGACAATAGACGCAAGCGACGGCGACTTGAGCTATTCTCTTGACTTTGCTGACCTCGAACGCAGCAACAGGCTCTTCATGCGCGACATCCGGGGCCCAGCCGCCTACGGGGTTGAAGCTTAGTTTGCGACGCTCGGAACCAGTAGGTGATGATGCTCTTGCGGACAAGTCGTTCGGTGAAGTTGTATTCCAGTGATCTCGTAACGTCTCCATACTGCTTCTTCGTTCGAATAGCGACATGATTAGGTCTTTGGTGTGACTTTGATTTTATATTCTCCAGTGGTATGCGCTGACGTAATTTCTCTCGCGATGGTTCTTTCCCCGCAAAGGATGAGGCACGCGATCAAGTTGCCAATGTTGTGACGAGTCAGTTTAGGCACCTAGGATGGATGGATGACAAGAGGAGGGGAAGAGAAGTTGTTGCGCAAAGCTAACTGAGGCCGCTACATTGTTTATGATATACGATAGCTGAGAGGAAGAAATTTTCCGGGAAGGAACTGGGCAACATTGTGCATGAATCCACAGGTGTGGTTCTCCCAATGGATAGGGCACGATAAGAGGCAGATGGGAATCTGCATGAGCGGAGTTGTCCAATCACGACGCTCGGATCACGCCGAAGCTTAAACTTTGACTCGATAGAAATTCGTGAGCTTTTGGCAATTCAACAATCAGCAAGACAATTCGTGGTTTTTATTAGGAGTCGAGTTGAAGATGCGCCTATCTTTTGTATATCCTCCGCATTAACCCGTCGCGATGCGAGAACGATTGAAACGACTGTGAAGTGAGGATCGCTCTATGCGGAAGGAAAGAACGAAGGAGAGAAAATGCAAACAAAGGAGAAAATAACACATCTCCGCGCGCAAAGCGCCCACCTCCGACACCACAATCCCTGCCATCACAAACATTTTTTTTCGCACAGGGGCAGTATACGAGGGTCTAGCCCGTCGCTCAGCTCTTCTACCGGCAATTGTATCTCCGGAAGAGTCTTCGACATGCTCAAGCCGCTTCGATCTTCTTGGGCAGCAGACCAGCTCTCTTGCTCTTGAACCACAAAGTTGGCAGCAAAATGCATGAGCACGAGAACAATATACTAGAACATTTCTCGTCAGCAATCGCTTCCAAAAGGTATTATCTTCAAGACTCACCAAAGCGCAATGCATAAGCCCCAGATCGCCTTGGTCTCAAGGCAATTGATTCTGGTCGTGCCAGCCCAGACGTACAAGCCGATACTTCCACCTTGCTTGATGTTCTGTATCAAGCTTTGCAGCCAATACGCAACACCAGTCGCATCAATCTTGCCATCCACTTCGGCGATGGCAAAGCAGTTCAGCAAGCTCAGCGGCTTACCCAGGGTAACAGAGACGACGATGAACGCCAACAACAAAAGAGAGTCGATTGCTGTCATGATAAACAAGCCCAGATTTGCTTGCGCCATGTAGAAAGGAATGCTAATCAAGGTGTACAAGGTAGCAATGCAGGTCTGTATCATGTCAGTGAGGAACCTTGACAGCAGCGGTACCAACACATACGATACTCAGAGTACCAACAATCTCTTTTGGAGGCTCGATGCCGCTACCGTTGATGACGGCCACGAAATTTGCAGTCAGTCCGACAATGCCAATCATCGCAATCAGACTCAATCCTCTAACGCAGAGGAAGGTCTCGCTGAGAGGCAGAGCTCCATAGCTTGGGATAGGCATGTTACTGAATCTCTAGGATGGTCGTACGAGTGTTGGTTGAGGAAGTGATGATGCAGAAGGACCAGCCTGGAATGGGAAAGGTACTGTATGGAAATGAAGAGAAGTTGTCGCAAGCGATACAAAAGCGTGGAAGATGCAGGAAAAGCAGAACTGATATGCCAATGAAGAAAGCAAAGAAACTGGGAAATGATATGTTGTCGAATTGTCTGAGACTACAACAAAAACCGCGAATCCAAAGGTCTTAAGTACTGACAGCTGAACGGCACAGCCTGCTCAACATTTTGGAAGCTCAGACGGTTCTCTTGTCTCTTGCTATTCTCGTTCAGTTCGTCTGGCAAGGTGGAACACGCTGTCTCTCTTCACTTGACGCTGTCTCGTCCAATGACAGGATGTCTTGGCACGGCGCGTATATGGAACGTCGATCTATTTGCTTGCGACGACTGGACCACGAGTGTCTGAACACTTTAGACATCTGAATGCATGATTGTTTGCATGTTGAAGAGGCTGAGTATCTTCGTGGCGGAAGCTTGTCGACGGGTGGATGTTTCGCACGCTCGTTCCGGTCGAGGCGCTGGTCGGATCAGTCAAAGCAATTAACGACCTCCAACCACCCATTGATAGATCTGGCGAATCACGCTGAATGGATCAGTGCCGCAATCTTAACAGTGCTCACACTTACCAGATAGCAACTAGCACTCCACCAATGCTGGAGCATGCAAGTAGTAATCGAGCGCTTGACATAATCACATCGTAGAAAGCCAGGGTGGCTCTCTCAGCGAGTCACACAATCTTGGAGTCACTCTCGACCCGAATCACACCTCTCTCTCCTTGTCGGCGTGAGAATGAAAAACCTAGATGGAAACGTATCTATACTTCGAAAGGGTAGTATTGATCCAAGCAGCTCAAGCTGCAAATAAAGAGTTTCTGGTCGAGGTATCTTCCAGTATCGGCAGCAGGACTTTGCTCAATGCGAACCCTCCCAGCAGCGATACGAACACGCTGTTACGTTTTACAGTGCTATGCAACATCCCATTCTCGGGACTATCTCTGCAACTGAAAGTTAGAAACACCGAGAGTTGGAGTGCGGGACTCCGCCTCGTAATGCTGACACCTGCTTACCTCGGCTTTGTAAGCCCAACTACATATAGTCTCACTTCCACGCAGCTTTATCGCACCCTCCATGATTCGAACTCTACATGAACACACAGATCTACATCATGTCGAAACCATCGATTGTGCTTGTACCGGGCGCTTGGGTAGGACGAGACAGGAATGACCCTGGGGATTGAATCACGAGCTAATATACCAGCAGCACGTCCCTGCTCACTTCAATCAGGTCATTGAAAAGCTCGAGGATCAAGAATACATCTGCTTGGGCGTCAGTCTTCCCACCAATACCCGAAACCCTTCGGTTGATGGCCGTCTACTTGGCATCGAGGACGATGTAGCAGCCATACGAGCAGCGGTCATGAGCCAACTCGACACTGGAAACGATGTAGTCGTAGTCACGCACTCCTACAGCTCCATTCCAGGCACTGCAGCCCTCACTGGGCTCAACCTGGAAGCTCGCAAAACTGCGGGCAAATCCAACGGGGTCGTCGGCGTAGTCATCATTTCCGGATTTATCCTTCCCCCAGATTCAACCATGCTCACCATCATGAACAACCAGCTTCCCCCCCAATACCTCCTCGAAACCAACACAAGCTTACCTTTCGCCGGTCCCGGTGCCATAAACATCCTCTACAACGATATAGACCACAATGAAGCGCTTAAAGCTGTGTGGAGGTTGGAACCACAATCTTATGGTGTTAATACGAGTATCATACCTGATCAAGTCGCCGGGATTACTGGGATCCAGGTCAGCTATCTGCGTTGTGAACATGATAGAGCTGTGCCTTTGGCTGTGCAGAATGCTGCTGTTAAGACTTTAAGGGAGAACGGTGTGCACGTGTTTGCGGAAGTTGCTAAGAGTGGGCATAGTCCTTTTTTGAAGCTGCCTGAGGAGACAGTCAGGTTTATTCGAAAGGCTGCTAGTGAGGATATCGAAACCGGATTTTCTCGATTTGTTGGATAGGTATGAGGACTAGTTTATGAGATTTCAGCAAGACTTGCATTCTGTGGGATTGAAGTGCCAGACATGGATTCCTCTATAAAAACCAGGCCATCGTTAGCGAAAACCTAAATCATGAAAACAACAATCGAACCTCAGATGCTGGGTTGAGCAGATCTCGACAAGCCCATTTTGATATGATGCAGCGTAGTGCGAATGCGAATGCGGAAGCAGAAGCAGAAGCAAAGAAAGCAGCAAGGTCAGTGACTCCTGTGATGAACTCGAGGCTTTCTCAAGATAAAAATGGCCGGTGTGTCAATTGGTCTCGGTCCATACTCGAAATGATAGATATTAAAGATTAGCAAAGTTTCACGGACCTGGTGCCCCTTGCTCGCTTGTCTCCTTTGTCTCATGGGTCGCTGGATGAGTGGAGATGTCTTGTTCCACGAGATATCCGCTGTCCATAAGATCAAAGCCTTTGGTCGTAGCCATATGGTCGGACTGTCTGCCAGCCATACCACGTTTATATGTGCGGGCATTGTCTGAGAATCGAATCTGCTACCAAGCCGTGATGTACAGGATGGTTTCAAGCTAGTATCGACGGTTGCAAAAATGAAGATCATAGAAACATTGATCTCGGAAGCAATAGAAAATCGTTCATTGTGATGGACCAACTGAGCCTCCTCATATCCCATCAGGCAAGCAAACGAACAAACTCTTCAGCTTCTCATACACAACCTTCTGCTCCTCCATCGGCGCATCTCTCTTCGTAATTGCCCTGCCCAGACTAACACTAATCCAACACCCCTGCGTCTTGAGCACTTTCTCCTCCGTTGCCAGTCTCTGATCGCCTCCACATACACTGATATCCTTCCCACTCAACCCCGGAAACGCAGGATACAGCCTCGTCATGACAAATCGGAAATTACTCTCTTGGTCACAAAGTCCAGGGTCTGCGGCAGCGAAGTTGACGTTTAGAAACGTCAGTGGGGGCAGGTAGGGTGGACCGGAGGCGAGGAGGGTGTTTGTGAGGTTTGTGGCTAGGGCGGAGTAGAGGCGGGAGTGTAGGGGTGGGATGGCTTTCCAGGCGTGGCGGTGGTTGGTTTGGCCGGAGAAGACGATGGATGGGATACCGAGGATTGAGGCGTGGGTCGCGGCACCGACAGTGCCGGAGAAGGGGACGGCGATGCCTGAGTTATCTGTGTCTGTTAACATCTAACATAAACAAGTCAGAGTCAAGGGTCGACATACCGCCATTATTAATGCCAGAGATAGCGAGATCAGGCTTCTTTCCACCAAAGCGCTTGGGCCCAGAGATGTTGATTCCATAATCCATGGCTGAAGCAGGGAATGAATTTACATAGGTGACGTTGGGATCAGTTTGCCACATCCCCGTTGCAGGGCTGCCGTAGGGGCAAGTATGGTACTGGCATTGGTAGTTCAGTGGAGCAGGAGGACTCATTGAAGACCCAGTGCCAGATTGATCAATAGCTGGAGCGGTGAGAAGAACAGCGTGGCCAGATGCCTTCAATGTTCTGTAGAGAACACGTATGTTGGAATCAGCCCAACCATCGTCGTTGGATAGGACGATATTGACGGCATTGACTGCGAGAGGAAGGATGAAGAGTCCGAGTGTGAGATACATCCTTAACTATAGTTGTTGAGATGAAGGAGAGAATGATGAAGAGAAACAGAGTACCTGATAAGGGAAGAGGCACTCGGTGGAACCTTGTGGTTAAGAAGCGCGAGTTTGAGCGTTCAGGATGTTTGCGGAACGGTCATCCGTTGATTCTCCGACCCACGTGGTATACACGATGGAAGGAGCGAGGCTGCCGCCACCTACTATGTTGATATCCTTCACCAAAAACAAGACATCGCTTTCTGAGCCTTCGAGAATTCCAACGATCACTATTCTGAGGTACTGAGATACAAATCCGATCACGTCCACTCCAATACTGCGCATCATTTCATCTCTGGAAAAGGGTTTGACTTCGATTTTTGAAGGCTGTCAGAAGAATAAGAAACAAGGAGGGACAAGACTATACGAAAGTTAAGACAAAACGACATCATGCGCCGAATACAGTCTGCAAGCAACAGAACAACATCGTCTACTCAAAGCGCCAGATGCTGAACATAAAAAATCGCCGTGCGTCCCACAGTCCATCTGATCACACTTCACTAGGTCGACGGCGAAAGACTGGGAACAGCAGCTCCAGACAAACGAGATACGACTGCACCAACCGCTGACCCGACATTCGAAACAGCACCTCCAACTCCATTGAGGACATCAGACAGCCCTCCATCAACACCTGCACCGATCTCCGAAATACCGGTAGCAACGCCAGAGCTGATATCAGAAACAGCGGAGGCAGCTCCAGAGCCAACATTCGAGACAGCGCCAGCTACACCGGAGCTAAGGTCAGAAACAGCTCCAGCAAGACCTGATCCGACATCCGACACGGTACCAGCGACTCCAGAGATCACAGCACCAACTGCAGATGTAGCGGTTGCCTCGACATCAGTGACAACAGAGGCGACACCTGAGATGACACCTCCAACGATTGATGTGGCGGTCGCTTCGACTTCGGAGATGACAGAGCTTGCGTCGCTTACAACGACGCCACCGACCGAAGAAGCAGTGGATCCAACCCCAGAGACGATAGAGCTGACATCACCAGCGAGGGACGTGACAGCAGATCCGACTTCGGAAACAATAGAGGGAACGGCTGAGACAACTACACTGCCAACAATTGACGTAGCAGTGGCTTGGACTCCGGAGACGACAGATCCAACATCGCCAACGACGACAGATCCAAGAGAGACAGCTGGAGAGGCAATCTGACTGACGGCGGTGCCAGCAAGATCCAAAATCTCCGAGACGCCAGAGACAGCCGCACCGGCACCTTGCGCAACTCCTGACACCACAGGTACAACTACGCCGGTAGCGATAGCGGGAGCCTCGGAGAGGACACCGCTGACGACGGTTTCAACTGCACCGCCGATGTTGCTAATAACACTTCCGACGGGAGTAAGGATGGGGAGAAGGGCGGAAACGATGGGAGAGATCAAAGGACCAGTGTTGACGCCGACTCCGACTCCAACACCCACGCTCAGAGGAACTGCAGCGACGAGAGCGGGTGCGAAAAGACCACAAAGGATGACTTGACGAGTCATGATGATGACAAAGCTTGATGATGGAAGATGAGGCTGAGCAGGGGAGTGGCTTCAGGGAGGGCAAACGAGAGTAAGAATGATGAGTGTGGTAGTAGATGACAGATGAGAAGGGGAGGTTCAAGCCGCCTCTTATACTTGACAACGAGCGCGATATGTCACTTCAGCTTGGATGTTGCAATACCCGCAGAATCGCAGACACTCTCCCTTGTACCTAGTTCGAGACCTTTGCCAATGCATCAACGTACGTACATAGAAGAGCCTGGAAGTAGAGCTTCATTGTGGAGCATCTTATCCTTTTAGCTTACGGACGTATACCAGAATGGTCGACAATGCCAGACAAGGTCCAGAAATGGAAGAGTCGTTCGCAAGCTCTCTAGATCAGTACCTGCACCTCGAACCTGTCCAGTCAAGGTGAACTTTCAGGGTCAAGAACGGCTGTCGTGCAGCAAAGCATGTGGAGTCGATCAATGGGGTCTTCTACTATCCATTCAGGTCTCAGAGCTGTCATACAACGGCAAAGTGACGATCTCCGCAGATGGCACCTTGAGTGAGTCCCTATGACAACAGCAAGTGCGATGGCCGACACAGTTGGAAAACCAGCTTGATCCACCCAGAGCCTCCTGCCGCAGCATTTTTGGTTCTCAAAGAGCGTCGATGGTCACGATGCTATGTCAGAGGAGCTGTAGTTGAAGTTGAGAAGAAGGATAGATCCGGGAGCAACCGAACCCGTTGACGCTTGACAACGGCTGGGGTTTTCGTATTCGTATGCAGCTATATGTGCTATAGCTGCCGATGTTATCGCATGTAGGCTTCAATCGAGTAGACCATATAATCAGAAGGATCTGACTCGGTCTTTTCTGCGGTCTCAGATACTGTGTTGTCTTGGTCCTAGGTGGAGAATGGAATGCCTAGACAAGAGCTTTGTGACTTGTGCTGTGCGAGATCGGCAAGCTTTGTAGTTGATAGCTGGTGGCAGGAAGTGCTCCTGTGTATCAAAAAAAGATTGAAGATCGAGACCAAGATTTATGATACGTGATCCTGGAGCCGCGTCTCTGATCTCGGCTTCCCACTCAGGTAGACCATATCGACAGGACAAAAGATGGAAAAAGGTCTTGACGATCTCGTTAAAATTGCTTCTTTGCTCTCAAAGTCTAGTAACTAAATGACTCAAGTTTTCACGCGATTTATCGCTCTACTTGGTGTATAGTTGTAGGCCTGACTGGAGTAGAGGAGAATCTTGGACGAAGGAACATAGATTCCGGATGTTCAAAGTCTCCCTATCGTCTTCTCTGCTTCACAGTATAGATGAGCTAGTCATCAACTGAGCCGGACTCATAAGAATAGAGGTTTACTTTTTGCATCCGAGACCTCTTTTACGACGCTACTGCCGGTCCCTATGGTTCAAAGTCGAAGTGACTACTTAAGCATGAGTTCGAAGTCCCCGGTCTCCTATCTCATTGGTAGGGAGCGTGAATGTCTGACACAGTGTTTCTTATGTCGCCGGAAGAGAGGTTTAATATGCGGACTTGTTCAGATCATTTCTTGAATCCTTGATGTTTCGGGCCGCTTGGCCAGAAGCTCGTATCTTTTGCATAGTTTTGGCATACTCATAGCAGGAGGAATGTCGTCCCCATCTCCTATCATGGTAAGATAATGGGAAAAAACCAGGTCTCGGACTTGATCCATAATATATGGAACCAAAAAAAATCAAGGAGACAGAAAAAATGATATAGGAAGGATTTGAAATGCGACTAAGTGATCCGACGTAGAGTTGATGAGGATGTTGATCTTCAAGATCCAATCGTCTAAATAGTGAGCCATCCACCGGCGAGCCAAGGAGAACTGTCCCAACAGAGATAAGTCGTGGAAATTACCCGGTCATCGAAATTTTGGGACGAACTAGACACTTGAAATAAGACGGGGAGGTCAATGTCACCTGTCCACGAGACCCTGTTCCTGTATCTGACCCGCTGCTCCCGCCGGTACTAGCAGATACATCTCGCTTCACTAGACCCGGTGTTACAGACCTGGTCCACCCTTTCCGCCTTGCTTTCCCTCTCCCCGTTGGCATTGCCTTAGAACAGGGACGGGCAGTAGGAGACTTGTCTGTAGTGTAGACATACCAACTTTTTCGGATGCGGTGGCGGTAAGTTCATGATGAGAATGAATCGAAGATGTTAACATACAAGATGTACACGAGATTGAAGTAACCATGTCTCATCTCAAGACGAACGAGTTGCCTCGCAAGAAGGTGCACATAACATCTATTTGGTTTTGTACAATTTGTCCGCTCTTTGTTCATCATTGATCGCATTCAATTTTCCAAATGTGACATTACGTACAATCAACCAAAAAGTCCTAGCATCAAATGCTCACACAAAATGAGAAAACCAATGCGCAAAGTAGACAACAGCCACCAGCCCTCCTTGTAGCAAAAAGCGCAAAACAAACACCCTCCTACTCAAGCTCAGTCGTACAGAGCCCTTTCAGAGGGTGGAAAGCCAACCCGAAGGTTTTCGTTTCCGAACAATTTGGAGTGTCAAGACTCTTGGTCAAATCGGCGATTTATGATGCCGTGAATCGAACCGATGACCTGTGGGCAATTTCTCAGGGGGTCGCCAAACACGAGTTGACGAGTGACCGCTGGGCCACCCCGCCTGGCGATAAAGCGGAGTGGTGTTGCTTGGAAGAGCGGCGATGGTTGAGTATATAAGGGTAGCGCACATGTTACGTGTCTGATTGGAGACGCAGAGATGGCGGGTGCTGTTCTTCACTTGCAGTCTGCGCATTTTCCTCTGCACTAGCATGGTGACTTAGCATGCGGGGTGACTAAGTCCACTCGATAAATAGTCAAGGGGCTGTCATCTTTGCGCAGCAGCAAGCCACACACGACTCGCAGAGGACTACAGTGTGAACTGCCTGTAATTGGAGCCCATGGTCATCCCGTGATACCAAGCAGTGGACGCTGATAAACAAGACGACCAGGTTACCGAGACTCAATCACAGCATCACGCTCCTGAGCACAGCTTTTTACGCCTTGACGTATGATACTCACGTGTCGAGATACCATATTTTCTCAACGTCTCACATACCTCCCTGCCTCCATGCCTCCATGCCTCCGCTCGACAGGTAATTCTGAAGTTCGATGCAACAGCATCGAGAACATAGCTCGCCAGATCGAGACGCAACAAGCCGAGGGCGCCTGCTGGCCAACCATGATGTGCAACGCGTTGACCAGTACATACATACCGCAGTCAATATCATTGTTCTGGCATGGTTGCTGCGGAAAGTCAGCGAAATCGTTCGCGTGGTTACCATGATGAGTGCTGTAAGTACTTACTGTGGGGGATAGATTGCAAGCCAGTCTTGATCCCATTCCGAACCAGTTGCACGAACAACTGCGATAGCAATTCACCATTCTCCTCCGATATCTTATTTTCGCGCTTGAACACGAATCAGCCCATGAACACAGCATAAGGTTGTTTGTAATCATTCATTGCAGGAAATAGCAGAAGTGGCGCAAGATCCTGACTTGATATAGAGCTCCCATGAAGCTCAAGCTCCTTCCATCTAGGAACTGACTGGAAGATACCAGACAAGTAGTATCTCACTTTGAACATAGCAGATAGAACAAGGCAACTCGGGACAAGAGCAAGCATTCGAGCCACTGAAAAGTATGGAATAAGAATCATCGGAACAAAACAATATGACAGGTTGAGAGGAGTACATCTGACCATGAAGAGTGCAGCCAAACTTCAAAGAAAGACTTTCCAACGATTTGCCTCACAAAATAACTCATCATCATCAAGTCGCAACACTCACATCGCTCTTCGAGTCCGGTCAATATGTGGTCACTTGTGTAACTTCGATTCAAGGGGAAGAAAACGAATAGGTCACAAATCCTTGCACTCGCCTCTCGATTTCTAGTCATGCTTTCGGCACCAGATCTTGATATCTTCGCTAGTCCTTGGTAGAAGTTCCGCACCGAAGTTTTACAGACCTTGTTGCCTCCTCGTGTATTAGGGTCAGATCAAAGTATCGTCTAGACTTGATGCGGCAAAGAGTTATCCCAGAATCCTCCCAGACAACACATGCCCTCCTCGCATTGAAGCATTGTTTGATTCCTAACCGTGGCTGCTAATAAGCAGAGATAGTATACATGAGATCTGCGCCGTCTAGACGACGACCAATGTCGAGTTCGTTGTTTAGAGAATGCAGTGGTTCAGAAGAGTGATTTAGATACTTACGGAGGCAGAGAGCAGAAGAACAGAAGAACGATGCGGATCTCAACAGGAGTACACACCACGGGTTCGTTACCGAGATTGTAGGATCGAAGAAGCTGTAACATAGCAGTATCGAGGTCTCGGACCAGCCCGGAAAATTCTAGAGACACCACATCATAGACAAAGCAAATGAGACTTACAGGTCACTAATTCCGATCTCTCCCACCACCATTTCTCCTTATGTACACTCTTAAAAGCACGTCTCGTACTCTTACTACTACAGTCGATAATCGTTGCAAGCACAGACCTGATCTCCTTCTTCCCACTGTGTACTTTCTTTGGCCTCAACCAATGAAAAGGATCGTCTACGGGTCGCAAGAGATGTAGGGGCTGGACTTTTGGTCTTTGTTCAATAAGAAATGTCTGCAGTCTTCCATTTATATTTCGAGAGAAAAACAGACAGGCACCCGCGGAGCTTCTTATCGGAACTAAGAATATACTGTTGCAAGATAGCAGAAATAGTGAACATGGCCAAACAGTGTGGCCAGCGAGCGATTGTTAATGATAATTATCATGATAATTATCAGATGAGCTGATTGATACAAGGCCTCGATTTCTATCAAGTGATCGCTCTAACACCGTGAGATTATCATGAGCGTGAGCGAGTGAGAGGGTAATTTCTGCCGAGCGATTGAGACGAGACCAATTATCAGCTCATTATCACTCGCTAACCACACTGTGGCCAAATTGAGCAGTTACCTACAAGACACAATTTATTATAGCAGGATACTCCGTGAGATCCATGGCTACGTGTATCAGCAGAAGTGTATAAAAGAGTCACCTTAGCAAAGACTAAGACTTCTTTCTCACAAAGTCTTCGCCTCTAGGTTTACGAGGCAGCGCGAGAAAAGACAGCAACACATAGCTTTTGCCTACTACTCTCCTTGTCAATAGTCACTCGGTCGTGAAGTAGAAGCCCATAAGCTGAGTAGGTCAACGATACTTACGCGGAGTCTCTACCCTTTTTACATACGTCTTGCTCAAGAGAGACTGTAGAGTCTTTTATTCACGCGTCTAAGATGATGCCGCGGATCGGAGTATCACAGACCTCACCTTCTTCTCGGTCTTCCGATTCTTCATCTCTAGCTAGCTCTCGTCGTCGTATTGGAATGATAGCAAAGCAATGTGTTGATGATGAGTCAGTTGTTATTTTGGACATATGCATAGAAAGAAAGCTATCTTATACTCCATCGGTAAGGAACGAAGGTGGCACTAACAGCCTTGCAGATTGCGGTGATGAGTAGTTTTATAATCAAGAAGACCACTCGAGTGTACCAGATGTCTAGAAGAGAGCGAAGAAAAGCATTGAACCTGGATATCGTACCTGTGTTCTGTCGGATTTGATAGCCCCATACATCTCCTCAAATCACTAGTATACAACTAACACATCAACCTAGGACCAAGATCAAGAGAGTCCCTTGTCAGCACGATTGATGTGGCCGATGATCGCAACTACCCAAGAGTTTCTAACCACCATCTCTACACTACATGTCCAGGAGAGGCGACAAGAGAGTAAATCAGGTTAGTGACACACCTCTACTTCTCATCTATCGCTAGCACGAGGTCATATGTTGCCGAGAGAGACAGCATTTTTTCTTCTACCCTAATGCCTGCGATTGCCTGATGAAGGAAGGAAAGAGGATACACTGAGCAGGTCAGTGATACTTCCCCCTAACCATTTCTCTCCCGCTGTGCTTTTGTATGATAGATACTAACACACAGAGCAGTGCTCCCCGTTCAGCGTAATCACACATTGCTAACAAAGTATCACAGACCTGCTCACCCTCACTTCAGCTCTTGATGAATCAATGCATCAGTTACAACACAACGCATCAAGAGAACCACTGTGGTACGATATGTTAGGTCGTGGTATTCGTTTTGATGCAAGAAGAGGATAGAGCAAACAATAACGTCGCTTTTGTACCACAACGCCCGGTGCACACAGCAACCGATTAGTAATGATTTATCACACGGTATGCATGAGCAATATCTCCCAAACAGACAAAACCCTTCGCAGGATAGCATGAGAGAGAATAATAACATCGTAGGAACGAAACTCCAAGTACACAGAACCGGAAAGCAGAAAGTTGTTTCACAGCACATGACGGGCCACATGGCGACGTTTAAGCCAGAGTCTCAATTGTTCATGTCATGTCGAGATCCTCGTACAAAAGTGGTGTTTATACCCAGAGCGTGGAAGACGATGTCATATGTAGGACGAAAAGTACACCAGACCGAACGAGCGGTGGACGTCATAGTTTACGACCCAATGTACATGAAAGCCGGCTGCCTTAGTCGAAACCAGGGGACAATGATCAGGTCAGCGATACCACTATCCTAATACGCCATCCCTGGAACCTTTTGTTCTCAGCAAGATTACAAATCAGACCGTCGCCAAAGTATCACAGACCCCATCATCTCACTCGTCGGCCTTTTCTCCTAACAGAATAATGGGTACAGTACCAATTCCGCCATGAAAGACATCGTAGCATATCGTGCTTCCACTGGAGAACACTGTCGGCTGGAGTGAAAGTCGCGATTCCAGCAGAGAGAAGGAAGATACTATTTTATACTCCAAAGGCGAGGTACAATCTTGCAAAATTTCTACTCTCCATTCTCATTGAGTCAGAGAATTGTCATAAGAGATATGAATATAGTCCAAACAATACCTTGTAACAGAAAGAATAAAAAGAGAGTGGTACGCAAGAACAGAGGCCATGGAAAACGTGCTTAAACCAGATATCCACGCGCGAAACCACAGATGAAGAGATAGACCATTGTATCGATCCCTCTGTCCGCAATCCTCATCCTCCCACAAAATAACGAGAGGAAGGAAAAAACGAACAGGTCACTAAACCACTACCGTCCAACCCCCTAATGCCCACAAAATGTCCTAATTTCCAGTCCTCACTTGCCCTCCTGTTTTAAATCACATCTATCACACCTCTTACGCTTCAGTATCACTAACCTGCTCTTCACCTTCCGTCGTACTTCCCGCTTTCCGACTCGGGCAAGCGCTACAGAGCTTATGCGATCGGGGGACGAAGGGAGATGTGCAGTAGCCGATTAAGGCGTAGCCAGATGCTGAGGTGTCGTGTCTGCGTAGGAGTGGTGAGAAATGTGCTTCAAAAGTTCGATTCCCATCGAAAGGTCATGCCAGTTCGTCAGTGAATGGACATCTTTTGTCGTCGAATATCCGAGAGTCGAGCTTTTCTTTTTCGTTTCCATGGAGAAAGTTGACATGTGCCACGTGAGATTGGAAGTAAAACAATCGTACCGTCGCCAGTGGATGAAGAATTATAGAAGAGAGTAAAAAGAGGAGTTGAAAGATAGAGAATTGCATTTCGATATTATCATAAACTGTTCGCAATGGAGTAGAAATAGCGAACGACAGCAAGACCCGCCCAACTGAGTAGAAAAAACACTCGACCATTAGACCTCCCTTTTCATTCGCGTAGCGCCGAGATGAACCATCAAGCGCCCATCATCACGACCGTATCAACAGACTTCCGCCAAACGAGCAAAAGCGCTCGTCTACTATCATTGTCAATACCCAGCGCTGCTACTAACAGGTCCATAGGTAGTCAGAGGCCACAGTCCCTCTCCAATCAGAGGTAGCGGTCCTCCACTGGTATCAACAGGCATGACACCAGCTGCATCGACACCAGGTGGTTTTTGACCAAGCGCAAGAAGAGCATTCGCGTTCTGAACGTCGAAGCCAGGGTAGCCGGTTCCAATGATGCCGAGCATGTCGTGGGTAAAGTGGCGCCAAGCGACAGGACCCGTCATCATCTGTTGAGGTTGTTGTTGAGGTGTGAGGGCAGCGGCGGTGGTAGCGGTTGTAGTGGGGGAAGCGTAGCTGTTGTTGGGTGAGGGAGAGGTGAAGGCTTGGAAGAGGTTTTGTGTTGTCTGGTCGTGCGGTGCCATCTGTTGGGGTACGTTCTGATTGTGTGCATGAGGGTTTTGATGAAGGGCATGACCAGCGTTGTGGGCGGCGAGTTGGGCGGTCAAGTCGGACTTGATGTCGTCACCGTTTGTGTATGCGCTGCTGTCTACAAAGGCAGGGTAGGCAGGAGCCGATCCACCTGATGGGTCAGGGTAGGCGAAGCCATTAGTCTGGTAAGGCTGTTGGGCTTGCAGAGCATCATCAGGGCCGAGGTATGAAGCACCAGCAGCTGTGTCAGAGGGAGGAGCGCCGTTGGGATCAGCAGGAACATATGCTGGTGCGTAACCTGCGGGTGCGTTGTAACCATTGACACCATCATGTTGGCCGTCGATAAGAGCAGGTGAAGAGCGAGCGATGTTGGCAGAAGCAACAGCAGCGCTTGCCGTCTTTGCTGCAAGATGGCGATGAATGTTGTCGATCGAAGCGTTGACGATGTGACGAACAGCGTTTTGAAGCTTGGCACCGCTGCCCATCAAGTGGCCGATATCACCAATAATGCTCAACCATTGCTCCATGGTATCCTTGAGAGCATTGAGGTCGACCGAGGTGATGTGATCCTTGCGCTGGTTGTATGCGAAGAGAGTGACGAACATGGCAGAAAGCCAGACAGTAGCGTTCAGCCAAGTCGTGTCCAGGGCTTTCAAGGCGCGCATGCTCTGGGCGATGTGTAGCAATTTGGCACTGGCATCTAAACAGACATCCAAATTCTTGTTGTTGACATCGGTGTTTTGAGTGCGACATACTGCAGGATGGTGGACGAGAAGGTTTAGCTCTTGAGCCCCGAACTGCAGGTACAGCGAACAGGCTCTGTCATCTTGAGCAGTCTCGGGACCACCAGAAAGCTCGATAGGGATGCTCTTCAGGAAGTAGTCTAGATCACGCTCAAGCTTCTGGATAGTGAGCTCATACGAATGAGGAGGAGCGCGAACCGAGTAGATGGAAGTCTGGACCTGAATGACGAGAAGGACCTGCTTGAAGTTGTGGCATGCGACACGGTACGAGCACTTGTGCCATTCGTCGATGCAAGAGGCTTCAGTACCCGTGTTGTCGTCGAGAGCCTTGGGGAACTCGACATCAAAGTCTTCGAGACGCATGGCCAGTGGACGACCAAGCTTGTTGCTGATGGACGTATGAATGACAAGAACACTCCAGAAGACACGCTTGCGCATCTCAATCTCGTGCTCGCTGACTTCAGGGTTGGTCTTTCCCCAAGCACTGACAGATCTGTGCAGACCCATCTCGGCGCAGAGATTGAGTGTCAGAGTCGACATGAACCATGCAGCTCCAGGCTTAGTAAAGTTGCGAAGATGCAGGCAGATCAGAGCGATGGCCTGGATGTTGGGCAGGGTGCGCTTGGCCATCAGATCAGGGAGGAAGCTGGCAGCATAACGGTAGTGATCGGCCCATTGGGTGGGACGGCTGTTTCTAACAGATGACTGGAACAACATCATGGCGATGATCATGTGCAGCTGAACAGTCTCACTGATATCTGGCTGATAGACCTCGTCCGAGTTGAGGCGGTCGACCATTTCCAGGACGTCGGGCTTGTGGACGATTGGCGCATGGCAGTTGACCGAGACAAAGTACCACTCGCACAAGGCCTTGCACTCGCGGTATGAGGGGAACGATGGCGGAGGTGGACGGTCTTGCGACGACTTGAAGGCGATGCTGAGGAAGTTCTCGTACGACGTGGGCGAGAAGGCTTCATCGTTGTCGTTGGTGACAAAGTCGACGAGATCCAGCTCCATGCCAAACAAAGCAACCGATGTGCCCTTGATGGGCGACAGCCATTCGTTTGCGCCAGAGATGCCAAGGTAGTTGTCGCCGAGAGAGTTGTTGCGATAGTCGGGCAGGGCGGCAGTACGAGCTCTTGCTTTGGACGGGTCGAGATGGGTGTCGGCGCCGAGGATGGACGACAGATCAAACATCTGGTGCGGCCAAGCGTAGGCAGGCTGACCGCCACTGCCGTTGAAACCCAAGGGCATGATGGGAGCAGGACGAGGGTCTTGACCGGCGTCTATCAACTGCTGGCGCAAGTCGTTGATGTGCTGCTTCAAGGCCATGTTCTCTCCCTCAATGTGTTCTGTATGGCCTCGAGAGGTGGCGCGTCCCGTGATACGGTCCGTCGTCTTGCATTCGAGGTTGTTGGCGATGCATGGTGAGCATCCACCTGGGCGAGCGTCACATCGTATCTTTCTGACCTGTGTTATACCGTCAGCGACATGGACTCGGGTGTGATACGGGGCGATGATGGCTGACCTTGCATCGGTCGCAGGCTTGACCGGTTCGCGACGTCGTCGTCAACTTCTTCCGGACTGAGCGAGAAAAGTCGCCATTCTCAGACTTTGTGAGCTTGCCTGGCGTGCCTTCTGGGCTGCCTTCAGACGGCCGCTTGCTGCTCATCTTCAACTGCTCCCAAGACGTGGACGGTATTCGCCGTGACCTCCAACTCGCGGTACAAGCCGTCTATGAAGAAAGCTGATTCTGGAGTCGCGATAAAACTTATGAACTCGAGCAATTCGACTCTTGCAACTGTCAGTCGAGTTTGTTGTTGCAATGCGGTGTGAGATGCTGTGACTGTATAACGATGATATCGCGCCTCAAAGATGACATGGAATTTTCTCTCTACCACTGAACAGATGAGAGGACGCGATTATGCCGATTGCCGCACGTGATGACGCTCAGACCACCTCTTCCATCACTCTTTCCTTCCCTCACTGATTCTACCAAACACTATCGTAATATCCAAAGCACCTTCTATTCCCATCAGAATGTCTACTCTCGAAGTCACTACCTTACCTCACTTGCCGCAGTACCCTCTCTGCGTAGGTCTGTGGAAAAATGTGAAAAATGCTTCCTTCCTTCGCCAGCAGCTTCTGGCTGGCAACGCCGACTTTGAATATGCTTTCCTTGATGCCTCTGTTGTACGTCGCTCTTACCAATAATACGTGAAGTTTGTCTGATTCTGGCAGGTCCTTTCTCGCATGCAATTTCTTGCTGCATCTTTCCGCGGTATCAACGACTTTGCCAGCAACCGCATGAAGAGTCACAACGTCCATTCAGAAATTGTTTTTTCTTTTTCACCAAACAACAACGTGAGCTCCTGTCAGATGTAATAACCAAATTAAATGCTGAAATTAATTTAGATTGCCGAATCATTCCGCCGCTTTGGTATCTCAGACACAACCCAACATGTTTTGGCCATCAAGGTCTGCTCTACCCCGGACATCACCGCAGAATCTGTCAGCCAGCATCTCCAGCAGAACATCGAGGGCGAGCAAGTCGAGGTTTCAGACGCCGCTTTGGCCGAAGTAGCTGATCAAGCAAGACTTCGCAAGATCTACAAGCTCAATGTTCAAGCAAAGAAGGGCGCCGCCAATGGAGCCGCTTCAACCACGTCTGAGATCAAGGAACTCGAGACTTCCATTCTTGGTGTTATGACTCTCAAAGGATCATGAGCTCCATGTTGCATCTCTCACGCTTTACCGCTGTTAGCTCGCTCAGGAGATGAAAGTCCGCCGCTTCTTGTATACCGCAACCCCTTGCGGAACAATCCCACGCATCAACCATGTCCTGGTCGAGACTCCTTGCCAGAAGTCTTGTCGCGGGTTGGACCACACGAGACGTCGCCACCACCCATCAGACCAAAGCAATTCCACTCAGCATTGTGTTGCTATGGCATATGCTCGGGACATCCTTGGTCAGTCTCGGTATACAAGCACACGACATCCGCGACAGGAGATTCATGCCGGTTCGTCGGCTAGAAGACAGATCTCTCGAGCCAACTTATTAGGCAGTTTCGCGGTCATATGCACTTTCATATTGGAGCATACTTGACTTGGCCAGAAATTTGTTTTCCGCAATCATCAATCATGTTACCTCACAAATATCTTCGGTCTGACCACGAACATAACAAAGTATTCTACACATCCGAGAACTGCTTCTTGGTATTTTCTTCCACATCTACGCACAATTGACGGTGCGTGGAATCAATCTTGATGTAGAAGATTAGTGTGACCCTGGCAGAATATCCATGACTGATCTCTTACCCACTTATGTTGCGTTTCAAATTGATCTCTTTTCGATGTGCTCTTAGCGAAACCACCCATCGCCAATAAACATCCTGCCTTCCATGAAAAAGACTGACAAGTCATCACCACTTCAGAGTGAATCCCCATGTTTGTACTGTGTGCCCTGTAGTTTAAATTTTCGTTCAAATACTCGGTCCAGTGTGTGCTTTTAAGTTTCTTTCCATTATGTTTATTTTTCCTTGCTTCATCTCTAGGCTTCCTCCTCTTTGTTTTCCCCTCATACGCTATTCATATGTTGGTGTGCTAGTGTATCATCCCCCATGTCTATCTCCTTTTGCCCGCTTGCTCTCTCGTAATGTGTTTCGCTTCATGTACTCACCATCCGTGTGATTATAAATGCGAAAACTTTGTTGGCTTTTTCTTTGTTCTTGTAAGCTATATTCTGCACGACACCGGACTCGGATGGGATTGTTAACACACCAAGTTGAGCTTACTTTGCCAAGGTGAGACATGATGTTAAGGTATGTAAGGTAGAGAGGCAGGTCTATGATGTTCGTATCTTTCTAGGCCTCGTCGTGAGAGAAAACGAACCCTCATACCCTACTAGGAATAGCGAGGGGGGAATCAGGTTCATTAACCTGTCTTGCTTCGTCTTGTTCTTGACTTGGAGATTCACACTTACTTGGAGGCACTCGAACCGACTACGCAGGTGGGAGATGGTATATCTAAACCCAAAGACGGAATCATTCTCGTCTATGCTCGTAAGCTTAGTGGAAAGAATCAGATACTGCTTTTGTAAAGTTCGGGAAGAACGATGAACATTAGACAAGTGAAGGCGTACACGTGAATTATCAGTCGTACCCGCATTTTTTGTCAGTTTCAAACACCCTGTCTTCGCTTTTCTCAGAATATTCCTCTGTACTCGATACTATCCTGTAATCGTAGACTTCGAGAAATGACTACGTTATAGTCTTGGTCGCATCTGCGCAGTTTTGGTCGGGCTTTCAGGATATTCCCTTTGTCAGGCAGTACATTGTCTCCGAGGCTAACTCTTCTACGAACAGAGCTGGCGTGTCTCAAACTGACAATGGTCGGTTCGAATCCGATGGCAAGAGAAGGCTAAAGTTCGTAAATGGAGGTTCTTTGTTCGTGATTTCCGACGACATCGACAAGCAGGCGGGTCAGGTCTGTGATACTTGTGAGTTAGAAGGTATCACGACTCTTGGCTTCATGCTACAAGAATCGTAGGAGACATTGCAGTATGTGAAACGGAAGGTAAGCTTACAGACCTGTTTTGCTTCTTGCCTCCTCTGCGTCTTAACTCATGTCCTAGGTCGAGGATAGCTTCGACAATAAGCTCTCAATATCGCTCCTATGACCGTCGTCGTGGTCTTGTTGTCTGGAGAACATCCAGCATTCTGTTCGAGAAACTTGAATGAAAGATAAGCGGAAAGGCATATTTATACTAGAAGTTGTCTTGCTTACGGTTAGCAGCATGGATCCCAAGGTATATAGACAATATTCTTCTGTTCCATGCTCATTCTTAGCAATCTCTATTCCCGTCTTCTCGAATAGTTTTGTTCTGTCCATGCCGATATGCCTTCAGCCAGAAGAACTTACTAGTCAGTTCTGTGCAGATATTCTGACACTGTTAAGTATCTGTTTTCTTGTCACTCTGATGTTCCTTCCACCAATAAGACCGGGAAAAGATCATGTGATTGTATCGGAATGCGGTCCAGAGCCATGATGCCGCACAACAAGAGTTACAAGATCGGACTACGCCTATTAAGGTAGTCATGACCCACGCGTTTCCGAAAGACAACCTGGAATCAATGCAAGCGCAAATCGCGTCCGGAGGTTCATCGAACTCATACCAAAGCTATATGTCATGTACCCAAAGCCCAGCACAAAGCAGATCAGGTGGCAGCAGCCCAGAAGAAGGCCATCGAGGCATGAGGAAGCGAATTTGTCACACTTGTGATCAGCCGAAAGTGGCCAGTCAAGCAGGAAAAATCTCCTTGGGACACCCACAGCATAGAGAGAGAGGTCAATGATCCTAAGACTTACGTTACCGCTCTTTCTCGTACATGAGAGATATGGAAATAGTCCCATGAATAGAAGCAATGGGACAATTCTGTGATTCATGGACCTACCTGTCTTCTTTTGTGTGCCCCATCTGCAGTTCGCAAATTTCCCATTCGGAGGCTTGTCGAGGTATGCAACGACTCCGGTCTAAGATGTTGGTGGTGAGTATGTCATGTTCGGACGAGTTTGTCTCCGATGGGAAGGTTTAGTAGGCTGTGATGGAGTAGGTGAATCTACGATGGAACGTATAGAGCGAGAAGATAGGTTTATTTGTGCTATATAAACTCATAGTTTTCCTTTATGACCGCCTTTTTCTTCGTCTTGTCATACAATTTTCTTCTAGTCATGCAGTATCGTTCTTTGTAACTTTCTCTCATCTTTATATTTACTCGCTACACTGACGAGACTTGGTAATTTTGTAAGCCTATCAAGTACAGTGTTTTTTAGAGAAGGTTATCACGAAGTCATACAAGACTTCGACGCAGTTACTACAAAAGCATCAGAGAGTACTTCAGTACATTGTACATTTTCATGCTGCTGCCCCTAACTTTATCGAGGATGATCTTTCCTAGAGAGAGGATTTGCAAAGTCCGAGCACCTAACATGTTCTATAAGGAAGCAGGTCTATGATCCACGTTCCTTACTCTCCACTTCTTGATCTGTAAAGAGTTTTCGCGCAGGTACCGTAATATTAGTTCACTTCCCGAGATTTTTATCTACTATAATGTGTCACAGACCTGCCTTTCTTCTTTGCCTTCCGTACCTCCTGGATCTGTTCTATCATTCGAGGTTCTTAGGATACTTTGGGACGTCTAGTTGAGTGTCGAATTGTAAGCCGAATATCTGGTTCCGACGGAGAATCATAACAAGAAGCGGTTGAGATAGGAACAGGACTTCATATAGGAGCAATTGTACGTAGACAAGTGAATCTTTCCGGCCAAAGTGAGTCCGTATCTCATCAACCACGCATTCTGGAGTTTGCCGAAGCACCCTCCAGATATTGTGGTGCAAGGCACCACCCTGGTTTACAATCACGTTGTTTAGTGCCGACTTCTGGCCAGAAGTCGGGTCCGAGGATAAAAGACCTACGCTACATGATGGTTTTCTCCTTAATCAATCACTGTGTCAGCGTTCCAAGGTTCGGAGACAAAACGTTGCGGATATCTTATGTAGTTTGTCGCTACGAACATTGCCACCTGAGGGGGTGCGTGAGGAAAGGACACAGGTCAGTGATACATATGGTCTACCATCGTGTAGACCCTTGAATTGGGCACTTGTGGTAGGTCTTTGTGTCAAACCGCGAACAAAGCACTGGGAGAAAGGGTTCACAGACCTGCCTTCTTTCTTAATGCTTTGTCACCTCCTCATCCGCGTCTCGACCATAATGTTGTGACACGGTCGTATAGGCAGCTTCTACGTTCACAAACTTATTCTCGCAAACAAGCCTGCGAAGGAAGGCTTTTACTAATATGAAGAGGGCTGGGATGCTCGAGAAATATATTTACATGTCAACAGTCAAGCTCGAATCTGTTTTAGAGATCTGGAGAAGTGCAAGTGTCATGATCGGAATAGAAAGCATGAGAGTGGTGTGTCACTCAGTACTTCTGGGCAAAGCTGAAGGTTGTGACTGGGAAGCTAGCTTTGATGATGCGGAGGTATCAACTCCTGTGTTGTGTTTTGCTTGATATGTCTGCTATCTTCTTATTCGAGACCGCCGAAAACTGTCGATCGATATGCCTCGTCCATCAGGGACACCTGCTTGGTGTGGACTACCAAAGGTGAATGATTTCTGGGAGTTGGAGCGAGGAGGGAGACATCAGGGCCGAGACACGCTTAGTTATGATTGCCGGACCCCTTCGCGGCATCACAGCATTGATTGACATGAGTTGCTCACTAGCACAGGGAAGAAACAGTTTCTTAATAGTATACATTTCCACAGAACCACCACTTTCTCACCCGGTGGTGGGGTGGTGTGAGGGAACGGCTGCTGTGTTCCAAAATGTGTTGCTCAGTCGCTACCAAGCACTACCCTACAGACGTTGGTTCGAATCCTACACCGGGCAAATCTCTTTTCTTTTTGCACTTTTTGCCGCGCTCACTCTGATCGCCTCACTCGTTTGCGCCTTTGTGTCCATGTTTATCGCCATGCAATCACGAGATGGTGTGCGTAAATTGGTGCCACGATCGTATTTTCGTCCATCTTTCCATACCCTCTGCGTTTCGTCTCAATAGGCACGTCATCTTGATTTGAACCTGAAACTTCGAAAGCATGCACACACATTGGTGTCACGCTCTCGAGAGTCTGGATTTACGGAGCTCTTGAGGTAATCTCATTTTTGGAGAAACATGTCGTCATTTATCAATCAATCTGCGGGCGACGTCGCTCGCTATAACTTACGAGGACATTGTGGTAATTAACATCGGCTCTACGTATAAATTTGCCGTCCTGAAGGGTTGGCTGACCTGAATCCATCTCAGTTATCAGTCGGCGTGTTTCTGCTGGGCCTGGCGCGCCGACCCCTATGGCTATCGCAGCACCCGTGCTTCCCTATGGCATGATTGCAGTATATGTAAGTTGAGCACGGAGGTCTGTGATACTCAGCAACACATTCTTAATCCCTTTCCAAGCCCGCGAGGTCGGGTCCAGCGGTCTGATGATCTTGTTTCAGCAGAGGGAGGTTAGAGTGAAAACGATTCATCAACCTGCCTCCCTTCCTTCTACCTCAGCTTTCTCGGGTGGCTCCGCTATTTCGACGAAGTTGGATATGCCGCATTCAAAGAACCACATGAAGAGGGGAGAAAATGGACGTGGGTATTGGTCTACTGTGCCAATCGTGAGTATGCCACGAGACGTTATAGAGATGAAATGTCAAGCATTTTATCCACTTGAGATATTCCAACATCTCATGACTTGCTATACATTTGCGTGTCGGTTCAAAGAAGATTCTGCGTCATAGTAAGATTGGCTCATTTATATCGGCTGTTTCTGTACCTTCTATGTCTCGCCCAAGAGTAGATGAGGAGGAAATGGTCAGATCCAAAGCGATACATAAGCTGCATCGCTCGAGTTCGAACGCACTTACATTGGAGAGTGGCCCAAAAATGTCTCAGGGTGCCAACTGGGAAGTCCTTCATAATCTGCTTGCCTCTCAACCCATGAGGCATACTCTGCTGAAGCCCTTGCTGCAGTACCTGGAAATGCAATGGCTACTATGCCGCTGCCAGTGAGTTTCGAGCTGTTTTGTGGTGTCGTTGGTGTCGGAAAACAAGGCCCGGACGCTGCCAAATGGCAGAAACCTAACCGCAATGTCCTCCGTCCCTTGGATTTCGCTGCCCTCGCAAGAGAAATCAAAAAGCACATGTGTTGCTCTAGATCTATGAACGTTAACAGAGGGGAGGAAGGAGGTAGGTCCATGATGCATCCCTTCCAGCCTCTCATTCCAATCTGGGTACTGCCTTCGTAGGAAAAAAAACAAGCTCAGCATTGACTTCCAGAGAATCCTCTGCTCATGGACCTGGTGACTTGGTCTGACACGTCGTCTGCAGGTTCTGATTGCCCCGGTTCTCACGTCGCGTCAAGATCTACAATGATGTGGATCTCGGTTGGTTCGCTCAACACATAGTTGACACAGTCGATAACGATACACAGACTGATCGTGGCTTTCCGTGTCTTTTTTATACCTCTGCTCCTTCTATGTTCGTGCAAACCTTTCGAGCCTGAAGACACGTGGAAACAGATGCGCGTACACGATCATAATGACTGCGCTTCTGACAGCTTTGTGTTACAAGCTATCGCAGATGCCCATAAGACTCCGATTACAACATATAGTGTCTGCCAATCTTGAGTCTTTGCGAACACATAGTGATCTACGGGTTGTTCTACAGATCTTCCGCGAAGAACTCTCTACTCAGTCGCGACCGGCGGGCAGAAACCGGGATGATCTACTAACAGATGCGGTAGACCAGGGTGTACAAAGAACGATAGCAGGTCAACGATGCCGAGCCCATTTTGTTGTTCTCCACTTCAATCTCCCAGGTCCCTATCATTGTTACAGTTTCTATCATGTTGCATGTCTCGTATTGT
Organism: Aureobasidium leucospermi; assembly: GCA_019775405.1. NCBI lineage: Eukaryota > Fungi > Ascomycota > Dothideomycetes > Dothideales > Saccotheciaceae > Aureobasidium > Aureobasidium leucospermi. The sequence goes on from JACWFU010000025.1 coordinate 80,345, forward strand.
GGGATATTTCTCGAGAATCATTGACCTGATGAAGAGTGTTTGCAGCTCCAGCTGGAAGCACAAGTCCGGAGCGATGGAGTCTACCATCCATCCATTATCTCACAATGAAAGGAAAATGCTGCCGTACTGTGTACAGTGGAGTTGTCCTGTCACGGACTTCTATTTATATACTACGAAGCTTGAGCTTACTTTAGTCTCTAGCCTCGTAAAACTTGTGAATTGTGTTTGAAGAAGTGACTTTGCGATGTACAGTGAAAGACCTACTTGCAACCGACGAAGTACAATCGACCCATCAAGTCCTTCCAGGCGTCTTAAGTCGCAGGACCTCTTTTCGAGAAAAGAATGTCTATTCAAAAGCTTTGACGCGAAGCCCGGTTTTGATTTCCTAGACGAATGCTCGTTTCAGAACATAGCGTCGCTTTTCATGGATGATTCTCTGTGTCGTGCTCGAATGCCGAAATCAAGTGAAGCAAAGCGCATCAGGCTGACTAGAATGAAAGAAGTTATTCTCGATGCACAGGCACTTCGTGACAGCCACGGTCCACCACGCCAAGTACATCAAGAGGGAGAACGACACCATACAGCTTGCTATAGTCACTTGCTTTCTTGAAAATGACATGAGATCTTTTGCAATCAGTAGACAGGTAGATTGTTACTTCACGGGCAACACCTACACACAAAACAACCACTTTTTCGACTCGACTTATTTTGGAAACAGAAAGTCCTTTCTACCCAGCTCAACAGCTACTGTCTCGACTCTTACGAGACATAAAACACACGACTACAGCAAATTTACTGCTATATACCTGTTCTACACGACACAAACCTTTTACTCACCTACCCAACCTTGAAAACCATCACGATGTCTCAATACACCTGCACTTCCACCTCCATCATCTCGACCATACCTTCCGACGAACAATCCACCCCCACACGTAAGTGGACAGGTCTGTGATACTGACACAGACCCCCCCCCAATCTTGTTCGTCGTCGCAAGCTGACTGAGATACTAGGTGCACTCAAAGTATCACTGACCCGATGCACGCGTCTTGCTCTTTATTCTGCATCGTTTCTTGGACATGTATTACTTGGTACGGTTGGAATCACCGCTTAGACCATACGGTAGGGGAGATGTCCATTCTCACATAGGCTTCTTTCGGGAGATCTGTTTTATACTGCTTTGTAAGAAGATCTGGAATTTAGCAGTTGATCGGAGGCGAAACTCGAGTCTGCCTTCTGGCTGGAAATTGAAGCCTGATATCGCTTTTGATCGTCGGCTGTATGTTATACAGGTCCTGGATCGTCTTCTGAATTCTCGCAGCGTGTCTTCCGAGTCGTACGTGCAGACACGAAGGCGATATTACATGACCGTTGAGCATCTTGGATGGGGGGCTAACCCTTTGTACTGAATCCTTTGTCTCAATCGTCTCAAAACTCTTTGTCGGTATTGGAAGTGTGGCAGAACTTATTGGAGATGGGAGCTCGAGTAACAGTATAAAGATCCGGATCAGCGGCACAACCTATGAGAGATAGAACGAGGACTCCACGGATAGTGGGTCGGTAAGAATGTGGTGGTATGAGTTCGGTTGGGGGTGCCATGGCGCAAACAAGCACGAAAGTGTCTCGAGCAGGTCCATGACACACAAGATGAACGCTTAGCCCCAGGGTTGCTACTTCTGCTGTCAACGTGGCTAGGCTACTGAGATCCTGGAGTGGATAACAAGCATCACTGACCTGCTCGTCCTTCTTGATCCTAGGGGCCGTAAAGGATGAGATCATTCGAAGCATCGTTTAGTAAGGGAAGGGCTTGCATGTCGCGTTCTGAGTGTATGTTCACATGTATAGCCGAAGCAAATGCATAGTTCGTAACAACAATTGATAGCAAGCTCAAAAGACCTTATCAAGGGTGACCGAGATGCTGAACCAATTGTCGGGTAGCGGGCGAAGCTACAAGTCCGTCGGTGATTACACATGCGACTCCAAAATGCGAGAATTCTCTCCGAGTGAGACACTCACCCTCAAGCGGTTGAAGTCGGAATGCGGAGCATACGAAGTTTATGGAGTCCACTGTGATAGCCACACTGTGGATTAAGCTTTCTGAGGATTCTCTGGTCCTCTGAGAACAGGTCTCCGCCAACTTGCAAGTCCAGAAAGCAAAGTGAACACCAGATTCAGAGAAGAGCGAGAATGAATCCATGAGACACTTCTTCACCACTGTGTGCCAGTGAATCCGACTGTCCAAAGCGTGTTTATGGAGGATTCTATCGGCAACACGTAGAATTCTTTGTTTTTGTTTCCATCACCTTAAATCTCTTTGTCACGATACCACCTCGCGCACAGCGCCTAGGTCGCAAGAGTCTTGCAGTCGTCAAGTAATCTGATCTTACTTGTACTGCCGTCAAAGCAGAAGACGTCGTGTTTGTTGTTATGGGAATAAGCAGGTAAGGCCGTCGAAGGATCGTGCCCTCTTTGGCCTACGTAATTCAGGATTAGGCCAAGGGCGTCAAACAACCTTGGCGGCGTTGGCGTTTGTCAGAATTCGTTTGAGTGAAGTCGTTCTGTGGCTGTCGCATGTCAGAATGAAGAGCGAGAATATCAAGTTTCGGAGTTTGGTCTCCGTAACGCGCAGGAGAAGGCTGTTTCGCTTTGTTGGTCGGAATGGAACCAGGGTGTCTTCAGCTTGCGTGAAGCCGTACTAGCCGTGGTATGCACGTTGCACAATGGGTGTCAATAAGATTGGCCGAACACAGGCGCATTCCTCGGCACGGCGTCCTCGCCGCTGAAGGTTGTCGCGACGTCCGAAGACAGCGAGTTGCTGCTGCGTATCTCAGAAAGGACGTTACACTTCTCCTTCGAAGCCACGCATGCCTCATTTCACGGGAATTTACCAGTCAGGAGTGCGGATCAAACAGCTGCCGCTTCAGCTTTCAGTTCTTCGTATATTGTGAATCCGAATGACCACTGCCGTTCAGCTGAACCGGCAAGCCACGATCAATAATGGCATTTCCAAGTGTGAAGTCCAGATGTCGGTCTCGCAAAGTATACCGCCACGATGCGTGCCGAAAACGGGAAATCGAGAGCCAAGGTGAGCCAAAGGCTTGTCCTCACTTGGCTACCTTGGCGGGCGTTTTCGAAACGTGGACAAGCCCATGATTTGTTAAGGTTCATTGGGTTTCATGCAAGGTAGACAGGCAGTCTGGGTAAGGATTGTGATATGATTTGCGAGATTGGGGATTCGCATATTCTGCATGCCTTCTTGACATGTTCTCCAGTGGTAAACTGGTAATTGTTGCTCCGAGTAGAAGGTTTTGTCTGTCGGCTACAGGAGAATGTTCGGAAGTCCGGCTGCGGCTGCCCCCCGAAACAGGCTCGTCGCACGCCGTTGGTCAGGTTTCCCGGCTGTCAGTCTCCGATGACGCTGATTGATGAGAAATTCGCTGCAAGACTACGCGGCCACACACAGGAACGGTTTCGAGGGGCTGGCCGCGACAGCGATTGATCCATTGATTTGACGGGAGGTGTTGTATTGACTTTTCACACCCTTTGCGCGACTTTCGCATTGCGTGGTGAGTCGCGGCTGCCCTCTCATTTTTATTTAGGCGCGCGATAAGCCCTCTGATTTCTGCACTCGTAATCCAACCCTTGTCCCTCCAACAAACAACCAGGATCACTGGGAGGCCAAGAAGGATCCGTCGATCACCCACCTTCTTTGGCTATTTCTCACACGACACCAAGCAGGGCAGGACTCCACCAAACAAGATCAGGCACACGACCACTTTCCCAGCCTGGTGCTTTTCTTCTTATACTTCTCTCTTTCCCGTCTTCCGGTCTGCCCTTTTTGTGCCCCATCTTTTTACGACTGCTGGAGCGTTTGCATATTCACTTCTCGACTAGCCATGCGTTTGATCAACATCTTGCTGGCCGCTACGGCACTGGCCATTGGTTCTGATGCACGCCCTATGAAGGTCCCCACAGACAACATCCCCCGCAAGAGAGATGCCGACTTTGAGAGCGTACGGACTCGCCTTACCAAGGATCACAGTGGTAAAGGAGGTGACCCAAAAGACAAGTACTTCCACGAATCAACCTTTCACCCTCACATGGACGGCCGCTTTGGTGACAGAGTTTTGGGCTACGATGACCGCCGATCAAATCTCACTGCACTCATGCGAACATATCTTTCAACTATGAACGACATAGGCGCTGAAACTTGGATCATGCACGGAAGTCTGTTGGGTTGGTTCTGGAACAGGAAGATCATGCCCTGGGATTCGGATGTCGATGTCCAGATGACCGAAAAGTCAATGGATCACTTGAGCGACTACTATAACATGACAGTTCACCACTACAAGCTCCCTTCATTCCCTGAAGGCCGCGACTACATGCTGGAGATCAACCCTCATTGGAGAAATGCCAGTACTACCGACAAGCTTAACGTTATCGACGCTCGCTGGATTGACATGAGCAACGGCTTGTTCATCGACATCACCACACTCCACCGCAACACTACCGCCGAGGCTCTTGGTATTGAAGGCGCCATGATGTGCAAGGACAAGCACAAGTTCAACTTCACCGACATCTTCCCTCTGCGTGAAAGTGTGTTTGAGGATACTCCTGTGAAGGTTCCATACGCCTACACCGATCTTCTGGCTGAGGAGTACGGCACAAAGGCACTTGTGAAGACCACTTTTGAGAACCACCACTTCGACGAGGACAAGATGGAATGGATTCCTCTCACGTAAGTTCACACCCCAACTCTCTTTTGTTTTCCAAACCCCTATCGTATGCCAGGCAAGGCAGGGGCTTATAAACAAAAAAGGCAACAACAACTTCAAGGCTCTTGAATCATTCCTAACATTTCTTTTGTGATAGCAACCAAGCTCTTCAAGGCGCAACGACTGGTGGTGGCAGGCCCAAACACAAGGTCGTCTACGCAAAGAATGGTGGTCATCTCACAGGTGCAACGAGACCAGTATCGGAAGCAAACAGAGTTCCTGCATCCGCGATCCAAGGGAGCCCTCGACTCAACAGACCGATAACTCACCCTTCCGATCTGGTTTCATGACGATAATTGTGTATTTCTCTTTCGCGCTGCACATACACGCTCACCTTGAGCATTAACGAATTGCGCTTTTCCAGCGATGGCGTTTGGGATATTTTGTTTTACATCGCAAAGCATTGCATCTGCTGCTTGTTTTTCTTCTACACCACGATACCACATGACGCAAATGTCGATAGCATTATTGTATTTTGCATCGCGTCTTTCTCTGCTTTGCATAGAATTAGCACAGCATCATGAACATACAAAAGACTAATCTCCTCTACATCTCGCTTGTCTATTTCTTCCATATCGCAATGTTTTGACCAAACTCAAAGTTTCGATGGTGTAGCTCTCAAAGGGCAACCGACAGAAAAACGCCACCGGCATCTTCTACCCGCAAAAAGCCCTGTATACGTAGCTTTCGTAGGCCGCGCAATCGCCAGCCTGTGATTGTGTTGTGCTGTGTCTGCTGACAAGGGCCTTGACATGTCCGCTTGCATGCATGCATAATCTTTCCTTTGCCTCCCGCACGCCTTGCATGAAAACCGACGTGTCCCTCTTCCGTAAATCGATTCTGAAAATCGGTCTCTGATTTTCGACGCCGGACCCCGTCACCGGGGCTGTCGCGTGCTCGTTGGGTGAAACTCGGGGATGGCATGGGCGCGTGCACAAACAATCCACCCCAGATCGGCAGGCATTGCTGCTGCATCGTTCTTTCCATTTCTCCAAACCTCCACGAAGAGAAACACAAATTCCAGAAATATTGCAGTTCTGTTTGCGGACATGGCAAGAGGTCCAGATCCTTCAGTTGTTTCAGCTCTCCCCCGCGGAGTATAGCTCGGAGTTGAGCACGGTTAAGGGCATCTATTGCCGGTTTTACGGTTTCCGGTTGAAACGGGGTGAGCGCTGAGGAGACAGAGACAAGCAATTTGAGAGATGGACAAGCTTTTGGCAAGCCTTTGGTGAGTGATTTGATGTGGTGAATGGATTATGGTGGCTTGATGAAGGTGAGGGTATGGGGAGCCGAGGGTGAGGTGAGACAAGGAGATGGTGAGACCGATGTGTGGATGACTTGCGCCATCTGTTGGAGAGGCATTCAAGCATTGCTTGATGCGAACAGTGGAATTTACATACGACAGAAAACTGCTGGAGAGACGATAGCCACTGTGTCATCCGACAGACTCGGATCTGGTCAAGCTCGGACATCGGACTATATCTTGGACTCGCAGAGGAGCATCGCACCCCAACACGTGGATATACTGGACCATGTATGCTCTGCTCTGGGCTCCTCCATGTCACTGCATACTAGAAGGAAGGATCAACAATCAGCCAACAAAGGCGAGGACGAGGTCTATGATGCAAAACTGTGGTCCATAATCTCCACGGCCATCAATCCAAAGTCATGATTGGAAGCGCGACCGGAACTGCATTTGGTTCTTGGTGTATCATGGACCTGTCTCCTGCTCTGAAGTGTTGCGTTCTGTCTATCTTGGCCAGGTCAATCCAACACTCGCATGGATCTTACTGGACAGTGGCCACCATTCTCGCGAGTTTATCAATGCCGTCAAATCGCGTTGCAATACAAGTGCTGTTTGTCTTTCGTGCGACTGTCTTATATTGGTGGCCCGCTAAAATTTACTCCCTGTCTGGCAGGCGACTCACATAGATTGCTCTTCAATCATCGCAGAAGAAGCCTCATTGCTTCCTTCTAAAGAGGCAACGAGATACAGCGGCATATCGTGTGCGCTTGCGCTAACTTTATGTATTACCAGCCAGTGGGGTAATGGTTCTTATTTGGGGCATACGCTCCAGCACGATGTTTTGCGGGCGGAAAACTGTCGGTTCCGCCTCAACAAAGCACATCCCCGACGGCAAAGTCTGAGTTGGAGTTTGCCGACATCAACCAAAATGTGGCAAGGAACAAGGACATATTCTTACTCTCGGCCTGTGCACTTTCACTGTGGATTCCTCAACTAGATCTCTTTGCCTATGGCTGCATCTGTGAAGCAGCCCACAGTTGTTGCGGGCCCAGTGCATACTTCACACGATGTCGAAGACGACGCTATCGAGCTGACCAGCTACTCGGCTCCAGTAGAGCGGATGTCTTTGCATCAAACTTCATTCTCGCTTCCACCCGCGGATGGAGGTAAAGATGCTTGGATGGTGCTTGTATCTTGCTTCTTCATTGAAGCTCTTACGTGGGGTGAGGCAGATCTATGCGAATGGACGTATTGATGCATCTGCTGAATTTGCAGGCTTTCCCTTCGCCTATGGTGTCTTTCAAGATCACTATAGTCGCTTGCCTGAGTTTGAGGGAAACAATTCATTGCTTCCTGCTATTGGAACTACGACGACTGTAAGATCATGGCCTCCTCTTCGGAAGTACGGACACATGCCAATGACTTCTGCAGGGCATCATGTACTTCGGAGCTCCAATCGTATACTCCGTCTGCCGACGCTGGCCGCGCTTTCGCAAAATAAGCGTTATCGCAGGGTTTGTCGTGATCATCGCTTCTTTGATCGGTGCCTCCTTTGCCACTACACCATTCCAGCTTCTAGCTACCCAAGGCATCTTGTACGGTATAGGTGGTGCGGCACATTACTTTCCAGCCTTCCTGTATCTTGATGAGTGGTTCTTTGCCCGCAGAGGTATCGCTTACGGCATCGTTTGGGCGGGCGGAGGTGCAGCTGGTTTAGCACTACCTTTGACTATGCAATGGATACTATCCGAATATGGCTTCCGCACAGCACTTCGCGTATGGGCAGTCACCAGTATCATCCTCGCCACGCCCGCAATGTTTTTCCTCAAAGGTCGACTACCCACCCATCACGCCTCCACCGGCCCTCAAAAAGTCGAGATCGGCTTTCTCAAGGACCCAGCTTTCTGGATTTTCCTTTCTGGCAACATCGTCCAAGGATTAGGCTACTTTCTACCGACTTACTATATGCCCTCCTTCGCACGCGCTGTAGGACTCAAGCCCATCGCCGGCACCATCGCCGTTTCCCTGACAAATGTCTCTACTATGCTGGGCTCGGTCATTGCAGGCTGGTTCGTTGACCGCTATCACGTCACCACAGGCGTAAACATCTGCATCCTCGGCACCCTGATCTCCATCTTCCTCTTTTGGGGTTTCGCAATCTACGCACCTATGTTATACATCTTCGCCATCTTATACGGCATTTTCGCCGGCGGGTTTGCATCCACATGGGCGGGTGTCATTGCCCCCTTGAAACACAAATGCCCAAATGTAGAGACAGGAATGGTGGTTACGCTTTTTGCGGCTGGGAAAGGGTTGGGTTCTGTGATTTCGGGGCCGCTGAGTGGTGCGCTTGTTGATGCTGATGGCTGGAGTGGTCGAGGGGGGTTTGCTTGGGGTAGTGGGTATGGGTTGTTGATTGTGTTCACTGGGTGTACGGCTGCTGCGCAGATTGTTGGGTGGTTTGGCAAGCAAGCTGGGTTTGTGAAATGATGGAACCTTCAGACGGACTCATTTCGCGACAGCGGTGCGACCTTATCCACAGCAACTCTGTTTCATTTCCTGACCTCAAAGAGTCCTGTAGTATTATGTGCGTGCTGAAGATCTTTGCTATACGTGGCATCGACGTGGTACACATGTGTTATAGGGTTTTCCAATAATCGGTGCTGTATAAGAAGCGACGTCCGCGTACTGCCCTGTTTTGACACAGAAGAATTAGGAGTGGCAGTATCGCAATATACCTTCCGAGTGCCGCAAGGCAGCGTGAACGAGATGCAGAGGTCAGTGACTCTTCACAGCCCCTCCTAACCCTACCATCACCCTAATCATCCCTAGAATCCTATACCAAGATTTTCCAGGGCCAGTGACTGGGGAAACCAGGTCCCGCAAGAGGATCACTGACCTGATGGACTCCTTCCCCTCCTTCTCGCCTTCCCTCCATCTCTCCTTCCCGTGAGCGGATAATGAACTGGCTGATTCACACACGTTAAACTGCTCGGCGCCAAGAAACCATGAATATCAAGAGGAACACTGCGGTGTGGACAATCTATGCACACTCGAGGACAAGCTTTATAGCGGATTCGTGAGCAAACAGATTTACGCAGAGGTAGAAGCAGAAGCTATCGTGACCCGGCTCGGTTTCTTATCGTCTCGACTCCTTCCCATCACTAAAATACATGACACGAAAGATTCGCCAAATGATGTGAGGACCAGAGTTAAAGGTTCATATCTGCTAAACGTTTACTACGCGATAATTATAGAGGAATATATTGTTGGAAAGTAAACATCAGCGATAGACGATAAACATGATAAATGTATAGGTACCAAGAGAAAGATGCACGAATTTTTGAAGGATAGCAAGCGACACTATAGCTTTCTTCCAATACACGTATAAGAAGAACGCGTTGTCAACGGGCGTGATCGTTCTCAGATCAGTCGTTCCTCTGATTCCAGAAACCGTTCTTTTACAAAGAAGTGGAGCATCGATGTCTCCTGGGATGACAAGAAGCAGGGGCATACTTGTAAGAATGCAATATGACTACCAGTCTACCTAATATTGAATTCCCAGAGAAAGCGAGTATCATCTGTATCCTCAACGTAATAGTTTGGTTTATAACAGACTGTGAAAACAGAAGATATGTGTGGAATTGGTGAAGGACTTCCAAAGAGAGCGGGCGACGTTCGTCTTCTCGGCGGATAATGTTCTTTCTTTTAAAAAAGGTTTTGTGCATTCCATTTCCACAATTCAATCCCGCTATGTTAATGCAACATGAGATCGTTAGATATTCGTCACTCATCCGAACGATAAATTCCTCCTCCTCCCTACTTTCCCATACTTCCCCTCCACATTATCCCAGCGGACCCTGTCCAACCAGCAAAGGAGCAAACACAGCCCCCATAACAGGCCTAGCAGCAAAATTGATACCTCCAGGATAATCTCCACTCTCAGTCTCATACAAATCCGTGAAAGGTCTGTTGGTCGTGGTCTTGCCAATCCAATCTGCAATCTTGGAGATGAAGAGGGATTTAGTGGAAGGAGAAGCGATGGACGCGACGAAAATTTCCCAGTCGAGTTTTGTGTAGGTGTGGCGGGTATCTAGCGGGACTAGGAAGGAGAGTTGTCAGTGAGAGGTTGAGAAGAAGAGGGAGCGATTATGATCATACCGCCGTATTGCATGGCTACTGTTGGGTAGAAAGATGATTGCATCTCATAGACGCTGCGAGGGACAATGTTCGTGCCAACCCAAGTATCGGCGTAGAGGTTATAAAGCAAGCCATGGGTCTCAGGCATACCATATGCCAATGTTGTGTGAGCCAGAGAGCCATTCGTAGCTGGAGCAATTCCCAATCCTTGCCACTTGGTGATATAGTCATGAGCAATGGAAGTAAAGTTCTCAGCATCAACGGTGTGGCCAGTGAGGTTTGCGATCACAGCCATGGCTTCGATACCTATGATGCCTTTGAGTGCGAGATTGGTTTGATTAGCCAATGAGCCTGCAAAGTCATCGGTGGAGATTTGGTTTGAGGGGATGAGTGAGTCGATTACGAGGTAGTCGTTCCATTGCTTGAGAATCTCGTAGTGTCGATTGAGGTACGCAGTGCCGCCGCTGACTTTTTGAGCGACTGCGAGAGCCATGATAATCATGTTGCCGCATTCCTCGAGAGGTTGATTTTCAGCGTTACCGTCATTGTGGCCGGTGGCATTGGGAAAGACACCCAAATCGTGAATCGCATATGCAGCTGGCCAGTTGCCAGCTTCTTGATTGATGAACAGTGGTTCAAGCAGCAGGCGACCCAGGTCCGGGTTGAAGTAGAGAAAGATGGGGAAGGCAGGGGAGATGACATCAACGGTTTGCATGTCACCATTACTGCTGATCTCTTTCATGAACAGATGATACGACTTCGTAGTACCGGCGAGCTGAGTAGTGGCGAACACTTGACGGACAGCAAGACTGGTGATGGTCAGGTAATCCTGTCCCGCATTTGCAAGAGAGTCCGTAGCGACCTTTGTGTCAATACTGGCAGCGCTCGTCTGAGCGTTGCTCCAGTCGTTGTAGAAGAATGAGACAAGGTCAAGCTCGCTGGTAAAATAACTCGTCCAGAGCGGAGGCAGTTGCTGAACTTTGTTGGTATCATACTCGAATTGAATGGCTTCGTTCTGCGCCAGGGTCAAAGTGAACAAGGCTGACTGAGGAGTGCTCCCAACAGAGCCAAAGTCAAGAGCAAAGGCAAACACGGGCCACTGATTGCTGATTGCTCGGTAATTCGTGTTCAAGTCATTGTCAAGAACACCATTGTTGATGAAAGCTCCACGCACATCCGTGTCAACACCGCCGTTCGAGTAAGTCAAGCCTTCGTGGCTGCATGCATAGATCCAATTTCCCCAGCTTGCCTGATCCGAGTTTTCGACGAAGACTTGCTGTTCTTGACGATAGAAGCGATGGTAAGTAATGCTATTAGCTTGCGCAACTCCGGTAGCAGTGGCAGATGCCGAGACATATGCTGCAGTTGTAGCCTCTGTTTCAGAAGATATCTCCACAGTCGATGAGGCGTCGGATGAGGCCGCCGAGGAAACAGGAACAGTGACTGTTTGCAATGTTGAATATCCACTTGCTGACTCAGCACGTTTCGAAGAAGCCGACTTGATGCTACCAAAGTCCCACTCTGCAACGGCAGACCTGTCTCCGGATGCCCATTCTGCAGACACATCCGAGTACAGTTGAACCTTGTGGTCAGCGCCATCAAGGGAGAAGGCCTCAACATTCATGTAAGAGGCGGGTATCGATTGGCGTTTAAGGTCCGTAGGCTCGACAGGAGATAGAAAGGTCACATTCAACCCGACTTTGCCGTCGACCGACAGCGAAAAGACAGATTTTGTTGAAGTGTACTCGAAGCTGTTCTGAGTGGCCACAGCAGGACCGTTCGGAGCACCCATCCATGTGACTGCGGCACCTCCGTCTACCTTGATGAGACCTTGGACTTGTCAGTGTCTTACTACAAATGTAGTAACGGCCATCTTACCTGTCCAGCCAGTGACTTGGCCTCTGCATGGGGTCAGTGAATGGTCAAAGGGTTGCATGATCATGAGACCTACGCCCAAAACCTTGGCCATTGACCGGCAAGCTGCTAAGTGTTAGTGCAAGTAGCTACGCTAGCCCATGCATTGCATACATATCCTCCATTGCCTCCATCGCTACCTGCTTGCTGCCATGTGTTGAGGTATGGGTTGGAGACGGCAAGAGGAATTGCTGGTGGCCTTGTTGGTGAGAAGGATGACTGCGCTAAGACAGTAGACGCAAGCAGAGTAAGGGATGCCAGAGACAACATTTTGTCTCAATGTGATGATGATAACAATGCAAAGTGATGAGGATTGGTGTTAACAATGAGGGCAACCCCGTCTTTTTGAACCAATCCTCAATACTAACAAAGAATGGTATGCAGATGAGTGTAGAAGATCGGCATAGGGCATGATCAAGAGGGAGCATGCGGAATGTATTGTCCAATTAGTTTTTTTCGCATATTCAACGGTCATACTTATGTGCTGTCATCCGGCGCTGTCGTGTTGTGTAGCTGCCAAGCTAGACCGCCTACCATGGAAAAGCAACGCCAGGACATTGGCGACTGATTTGCTCATATGATGTCTTGACCAAAGGTCTCAGCAGTCGAAGTACAGCAGCAGAGATTGTTGTGATGCATCTTCTGGTCCATTGTTTGAGAGAGAGCAAAGTCTCGGACAAATGCTTGTGGACCGGGGAAAAGAGCTTATCCCGAAGTAGCGGTCTCGAGTGCCAAGTGACGGCATCTTGTTAGGAATGAGGTGCCGTCTTCTCCTGAGGCACTTTAATTTCGCAGCGAATGACTTGAGTCAGGAGCTCATGTTATAGGCATATGAGAAGCATGGCTCAATGGCGACGAATCAGAGTTTTGGATGATCGACGACATGGCGGAGGTAGAGCGGAGTAACGAGCTTGCATAAGGCATGTGACCAGAAGAAAAACAACAATGGGCGATCGACGGTAGCGACTTGGATGGTGATTACTCTCCGATGTTGCACTGCAGTGCGCCAGTGAGATTGTATTGTGGAGTTGGAGATCAGAGACTGGTGTTGATGTAGGAGCAGACGTCTTGGATGTCTTGGAGTTGGAGGCTTTTGGGCGGACAGGGTCACAAGAAAGCTTGAAAAATGCTCCGGCCAAGACATTTGGCCAGCCGAGGCATCCACCACAAAGAGACGGGTCGATCTTACCAAGCTCTTTTTATCACCACACATTTCAACAACGCACATCATGGCAAGCCGCGGAGAGCTGCTCTATCCTGAGAGTGACCGGGTGTTCCTGGAACCTTATCTACCTCCACCTGACCGTCAAGTGAAAGATGCACGTGTGCCTTTCGTCACACTCACTTTCGCGACATCGCTTGATTCGGCTTTGTCTCTGGCTCCTGGTGTGCAAACAGCTTTGTCGGGTCCACAATCGAAAGCCATGACACACTACCTTCGCTGCAGACATGATGCCATCATGGTCGGTGTTGGTACGGCAATCGCAGACAATCCCAGTTTGAATTGCAGGATTCAAGGTGTCGGTGGTTATGGAGGGGAAGGGTTGGTTGGACAGCCAAGACCTGTTGTTGTTGACCCTCTTGGAAGATGGCAACTGACTTCTGAGACCAAAATCCTGAAGCTTGCCAAAGAAGGACGAGGCAAAGCGCCATGGATCCTGACCACAAAGACACCAGATTCGGAAAATGCCAGGTTGTTGGAAGAGGTGGGTGGATGTTACATTGTTCTCGGGTCACGCACTGGAGCGTCAGAAGAGAGGCCTTCAATGACTTGGCTCGATATGCTACAAGCGATCGGTGCAAAAGGTATTGGAAGCGTCATGATTGAAGGTGGCGGCGTGATTATCAACTCTTTGCTGTCGGCAGAAAACGCGGAACACATCAACTCGGTGATTGTGACTATCGCGCCTACTTGGCTGGGTCAGGGCGGTGTAGTGGTGTCTCCACCTAGAACAGAAGGCAGCAGTCTTCCAGTTGCTCGGCTCAGGAAGACGAAGTGGCAGCAACTAGGTGATGATGTGGTTCTTTGTGGAAGTCTGAGCGCTTGAAGGACGCATCGCACATTGAAAAGGGAAGAGCCAATGGGACAGATTATGTCTTCCGCCATTCCTGCATTGCGGCCAGTCGAAACGATTCTGTAGTGAAAGGCTCGGGGCGCGTCTGCCTTGGGCTCGTCTCTGCGAGTTTCGCTTGGTCGCGGCTTCCTGCAGCTTCGTCTTGTCGCCATCACTTGGCGCGCAGCACTTCTTCTCAATTTCTCAAGCATCTCTGCTGTTCTCAACAACACCGACCCCGATCATCCTAAGCAATTCAAAGATGCGCAGCACCAAGGAAGTTGAACAGATCGAGAAATGGGGCACTGGCCTTTTTGAGAACGCGGCCGACGAAGCCATCGTTCGAGAGCTTACCAGAGAGTCCGGTTTTGCAAAAGGTCCTGAGAACTTCCTCTTCCCTTCGAACCTTGAAAGCTATCGCGAGAAAGTCGACCACGGAGCTCTGGACAGGATGCTCGAAGGTCGTCTGCCCATGGGCCTTAGCACCGAGAATACAACTCAGGACAAAGACAAGATGTGGACCTGGCCTCCCAGCAGATGTGCCGGCTATCGTCTCTGCTTGCTCGGTGCAGTCATGATGCAGCTTGGCTGTAGACTCCGTAGCGACCTGCGCCTGTCTATGGAAGAACTTCACACAATCGTCGGCTTCTCCCGAAATGCTCAAGTACAACTCCGCCACGCTCTCAATGTCTACGTTGATGGCACCCCCTACAATTTCCGCGCAAAGCCTCAACCCATCGGTACCAACTCAGACGACTGGGCCACAAACTCTGTATGGGGTGATATCGGCGAGTCCTTCATCATGACCGATGTTACGACGGATCCTATGCTCAAGATGATGATGAGACAAATCCTTGGTCCTATGCTAAAGTGTGTTGCCGCCGGCGATAATGAGCATCCCCACGACGCTTGTGGTCGTTGTGGCAAGAAGAAAAGAGAAGATGGCTCGCCTTGTCAGCCCTGTTCGCAGTGCGGTCAGAGGCGTTATTGCAGTCGCAAATGGTATCTTTTGTGCATCCTGAAGAACGACATGACAAGATGCTGACCACACTTGAAGTGAACTTGCCCATCGCCCCCAGCACAGATTGGTTTGCGAAGATCCCTTCTACCGGTCCAGCGGCAATGTCTGGGCACAAGCCGTGAGGGAATCCAACAAGACCAAGGACAGCCCGGCCAACGACACAGGCGATGAGGACACCAGTAGCACCGTACACGATAGACTGTTGACCGCCTATACCTTGACCTCCCCCTTCGCCCAAAGCATACATGACGATCTTGATGGACTACCCATATGCGGGAACTGTGGTATTGAGGAGACCAAAGAGAGCTCCCTTTCTGTATGCAAGAAGTGTTCGAAGCAGCATTACTGCAGCAAGAAATGCCAAAAGGCCCACTGGTCGTCGCATAAGAAGCTATGTCAGACTTTCGCCACCACTTGAGACGGTCGGTTCATGGAAGTACATCATTTCATCCCTCACGGCCCATTCCGTACCTTGTCTCTCCAGAAGCCCAAAGCCCGCTGACTCACCAAACTTGCTCAATCACGCATCGTTACCGCCACCAAACTCGCTGCTGCCTCTTTCCCCATCGTAACCTTTATATACGAAATACTTTAGGATCCTTTTAACAAGCAAAAAGCCGTGGTAGTGTAGTGGTTAACACACCCGTGGTCTTAACACGTGCGCAGTCATTCGTTGTTACTCAACGCCGTGTCAGTCTAGATCCGAGGAGGTCGGGGGTTCGATTCCTTCCCATGGTGCTTTTCTTTTTTGCTGGACGTGTCGCTTATACATGGATGATGTTCCGTTTTGAACATTGCGCCCGAGCACTTTCCTTTTCTTCTTTTACTGTATACTATTATCAGAAAAATGAATCATACCGCTATCCTCAGGTCGCCTCTGCTGTTCGCCATTCTGTGCTTTGTAGGTCGGTCAATACTGATGATTCACATCAGTATATCTTGCCAGCGTTTAGTCGACCGTCTCTACGACTCGACGTTGTCTCCGTTTGTCGCAACGATGTTCTTTTGCGAGCAACAAGAATGCTTTTTAACACATCACATGATCACTTGATCCTAGAGTGTTGTATTCCTTCAGACATGTGTGCCGTTGGTTTTTGAAAGATTTGCACTCTTCTTTTTTTTCTCCCGCTTCCTCTGTGAGGGAAAAAGTACAGTGGGAAGCCAGGTCTGCGATACCGAATTCTCTGCACATCTTCTCACGTCCTGTTTATCTCGTCGTATCTTTTCCTGGTCTGACTGTTCTGTCGTGAGAGATGTGAAGATTGCGAGGTACCTGTGTATCCTGTTTCTGGAGCTCCTATGTTGGACACTAGACATGTCGATTCTAGGAAACCAATTCCTTCGAGCGAGCTCCACTCATGAAGAGTGACCACCGTGTAGCTCTAGTACCCATCGGTTCCAAACAATAATTACCTATCATCATTGCCTGTCCCGTTTTAACCTGTCTGCACGTAAGCTCGCAAATTAGAGTAGGAAGGTGCGAATCTCGTGTCGACTCGCAAGAGGTGAGAGGGGGTATCAGGTCCGTGATACAATAGATTGACACCTTTCTCCTAAAAGATCTGCTGATGAGATTTTGTGTCTTGAGCTGCGAGTGCGGAGATACATCAAGCATGTAGGTATCACTGACCTGAGTTCTAGTAATGCGCTGCGGCATAGTAGGACTAGTTGTAAAGTCTAGCGCGAAGCATTCCAGATTCCTTTGTGTAAGTGAAGGAAGGAAGCGTGTTTGATGGCGTAAGGTAACAGCAGATAATTCGATAGTCCTTTTATAAGATTGTGCACCGTGCAGTACATCTAATCGCTAGGAAGACCTAAGGTCCGACCAAATCTGATTGCACTAGGGAGGTCGGGCCATCTGAAAGGACTATGCCGAGCGAAGGGATATCCATCATCCTCTGAATTTCGATTACGTTTACTAACTTTAGTAAGCGCGACGTCGTGACTCTCGAGAGCGATGTGATTATAGGTAGCGTCGTTGATTTTGGCTTCGAGGCCTTTCCACTTATGATCGCCATATATTACGAAGATTTGGACTAACGCAATGGGCGAAGGGCGGCGCATGTGCCGAGAGATCATTCAGTGCGATGACCTCTGTTGTTGCCAGTGGCTTGGATTGATAAGTCTTGACAATTCCATACTTGTGTAGTAGCCGAAAGGTAGTAGAGAGATGGTCCACCGCGTACCCAACAATTCCTCTTGCACATATCGTGAGCTTAAAGTCTTTTTTGCAGAGCCGATCTTTCATACAGAATGCAAATGAGGCTTTGTTATCATTAGGTGTTGGCATGATAGTTGTTGTTTGGAAGACTTCAGGCTGTTTCGATAGTTAATTGGTCCTCTTCGTTCTTACATGTTCAAGAACAAGTACAATCATCAGCCGTTACCACTTCGTCGGTGACTGCAAACACAGTGTATTGACGGATAGAAGCTTGGAGACTAGGTCAGCCCAAGTGGTAGGAGACCAATTGACCAGGTCAATGAATCACAGACTTGGTCGTTTCCTTGCATCTTCTTCTCCTACGGTCCCTACAGAGCTTCTCTCCGTGAAAAGCATTCTTGTTGTCAGGGAGTCACTGACCTCCGCATTTTCTTCTGCTGCCATCTCGTTCGCTCCTACGCAGACCAAGACCAGATTATACGTCTTTCTCTCTTACGTGGGTTGCTTTGATGAAAAAACATCATACGACCGGGGGTGTGTCTGTTGCGTTTCTTACTGGCAGTCTGTACAGAAGCGGCAATATATCCTCCTCGGTTTTTGTGAGTCTTTCTCACTCTTGTCGTGCTCTGAAGTTTTCGCCCTCATTATGTCTTGACCAGCGAAATAGTAATGCATGAGCGGCTATGCATCAGTGACTCATGAGTGTTCAATTGTACATCAAACGTTATAAGTGCAGAACGTCGCCAGAGACTCGAAGTCTATATCAAGATCTTCTCCAACGTCATCAGATTGTGATCAGAAAGATTTGGGCAATGAACTCTTCACGAGTTCTCATACATCCAGGAGAGCTGGATATTAATACGAGGCGAGAGGAGGGCATCAGGTCTGTGATTCTTTGTTAAACTTTTCTATCTCGCCTTCTGTGGGCGGGAGTAGCTTACACAGTTCTTGGATACATTTTGTCTTTTTCTAGTAGGAGTTTTGTTGTTCCTTTATGGACCTGATCGTCTTTTCTCGGTGCCCGTTCACCTTGCTGGCCATGCCAGATATATCTGGCCAAGGGAGGTTCGCTGCGACCTTGGCAGGCGGTCGTCTGCCGGACTCCTGGGTACGCTGATGGAAGATTAGAGGTGATGGAACAACACTTGCTTAAAAAGGAGATGGATCGTCACTGGATGGAATCAGAAGTCGCTACCAGTAAAAAGACAACCGCATGCATCTTTTAGAGCTAGTCAAAGGGAGGAAGCACATGGAACGAATTTCGACGAACTTTTGCTCGTGCCTCTTGAAGGTGAAACTACCCTTCTAGATGGAGTCTTTTACTTCACAGGTCTCTTCTGCATATTGGTCTATCTCGCTTGGGACTGTATATGTCATTTTACAGTGATGGCGAATTCTGTTCGCGGAAGTGGCTCGTGACAAACTGTATGCAGCCTCTTTCGAATATTGGCGACAAGATTCGTACGATGTCTGACCATTGGCCATGTCGTACTCTACTCTACTGTACGTTTTCTAAGACTCCCAGATCCGCTACCTATATCTATCACTACATGGATAACAATCTTCAGAAGACAATCATGATATCCAATCTGCCATATCAATTATAAAACCATGAGCCGTGATGGAAGGTCTCGGAGGTCAATCCACATCCAGTCATACACGGGATCACAATCTTGAAGTTGGCAACTCATCGGGAGAAGATTTACATCTCAACAATGTGTTCACGGCTGTTAGGGGTCAATATGGTAAACCATCAGGTCAATGGAACCAAGTACATGACTTGAAGCTTGCTAGACGTTTGACGCGCGAATGCTGAAACTTATAGCTGGATGATCGTGCTAGGGTTCAGGGACCCGATCGAGTATTTGACCTGCCGTCTCAATCGTGACGATAGACACAGGATGACTGGATCCGAGTCAGAAGCTTGGACTGCGTTGTGCTGAGTTTTGATGAAATCCAAGACAGCTGATGGTGAGACGTCTTTTATACGATGATTATGATGACGATGTGATTTGGTTCTAGTGACATTGAACAGAGCGGTGATCAACGACAATGCTTGGTAGCTTGTCCCAGAGGCTGCGACAATGCTGGCAATGGCACGA
Source organism: Aureobasidium leucospermi (assembly GCA_019775405.1). Lineage (NCBI taxonomy): Eukaryota > Fungi > Ascomycota > Dothideomycetes > Dothideales > Saccotheciaceae > Aureobasidium > Aureobasidium leucospermi. Next base: position 99,758 of record JACWFU010000025.1, read on the forward strand.
TCGGGATTCGGGCAGAGACCGACAGTAACCTTGTTCTCTTCTGTGCCGCGATCTAGTCAGCAAAACCAAACTAGAGATTGGCATCACATACGTACTCCATTCCATTCACTGTGCTTTCACTACAATGGTTGGCACCAATACGCGTGCTACGAATTCATTGATCACAACAGACCTTTCGAACCACACCAAAGACGCATATCAAGGATTCGGCTCGCGAACAATTCAGGAGCGAGAAATATGATGTCTCAAAAAGGCATCACCACCCCTCGTCAGGGACCAGAAAGCAAGTCGTCATCAGGTCAGTGAAGCAGAACAGCCTTGACAGTTGCTATCAGCTGCCTGGGATAGAGCGGGAGCGAAGAGCTGGGAATGAGTGTTAGCGCTGCAGCTCATGGACCCGGTTGATTGACCTTCCGTGTCCATGTCAACTTCAGTTGGCCCGATGCTGATAACCCTTAGAACGGCCAAACGGCAGACATTCGAAGCGGCGGTCACCAATGCGAGGAAATAACGAAGCATTGATTGGCACTCGGCTGATTCTCTTATACGACACTGACGACAGCACCAATGACGTCAAAGCTGGCCATTTGGCAGCAGTCAAAGTGAGCATCTCCTTCAGTCGGGAGCAAGGAAGTATTGGAGAATGTGTCCGAAGAAGTGAATCAGGGGGTATATTACGGAAACTGCGATCTGGAAAATGCCAAGAAATAGAAAAATGCCAAAAAGTGAAAAGAAGAAGCAATGAGGGCAGTGGTCGGAAGAGCGCATCTTATGATGACTCGGAGGTCAGGAAGTTGCCCACGGCTTCGACAAAAGCTTCAGTCTCTTCCAGATGAGGGCAGTGACTGCTCTCAGGGAAGCGGACCCATTTGACCTTGCCAGGGATCTCACGGAAGAAAGGTTCCATGGTGATATCTTGAGCTTCATCGTAGTTTCCGTTGATCAATAGCGTAGGAACATTGATTTTGTGAAGTTCGGGTGTAATATCCCAGCCTTTGAGAGATCCGATGACATTGAACTCGGAAGGCCCGTTCCTGGATTTTATGTTAGTAAAGGCTGGATATTGTGCACGTTTGGAGCTCACATTGTCATGTAGACAGTATCATCGTCCTTGACTTGGTCCAGAGTTTGAACAAGTTCATCCGGGAAAGGGACGACACGGCAGACATGCCTCTCGTAGAAAGACATCATAGCGGTCTCGTACTCCTCGGTGTCAGTCTTTCCCTCCTCCTCGCATCGTGTCAAGGTTTCCTGGATGTCCTTCGGCAGTTCCTTTCGTAGCTTGTCCGCTACTTCGACCCAGGTAGTCAAGCTTGCTGGAGAGTTTGCGATGATCAGACGGTACAGTCCAGCCGGTCGTTTCGTCGCGTAGAGAGCTCCAAGCATACCACCCCAGCTCTGCCCAAAGAGGTCAAATTTCTTGATACCGAAGTATGATTGCAAATTCTCCAGCTCGGCAATGAAGAGATCAGAAGTCCAGAAGTCAGTGTCTCCCTTCTTCTTGCGGAGATGCGTTGAGTTTCCACAACCTATCTGATCATACAAGATGACTGGGCGAGAGAAAGGTGCCGATGAGAGATGAGCACAAGGAAGGATGTAGTTGTGAGCCATTCCAGGCCCGCCATGCAAACAGATGAGAGGAGTGACCTGCTCAGAGAGCTCCCCATACAGAGCATACCATGTCTCAGCATCAATGTCGGTGCCTGGGACCTTGAAAGCGATTTTGCCAGTCCTTGAAGGTGACGGCAGAGTTTTAGGCAGTCGTGCCGCGGTACCGGCGGAGGGGTTCATGTTTTGAAAGTTTTCGAAACCTGATGTTGAAAGTGGTATATCAGAAAACAGAGAGGTGCCAAGCTAGCTTTATATTCACAAAGAAAGGACGAGTCAGGGCGGTCGAGATGTCATTAGTTTACCTTTGTGTTTGGCATTCTCTAGGGCAGCGATCAGCACTTGGACGGAAGTAGAAGGTAAAGAGCGGCAGCTGTCGTCAGCGAGCGAGCCGTTTTGCATGTTTGGTGAGGCAGAAGGAGAACATTATGGTTGTACAACTCCGATGCCGGAGATATGGCGATAGTGTAATAGGTGAGGTTGGGGGCCATAGGTGCTTGTGATATGTATCTTTGGGTGTTGAGGGCAGTGACGAATGTGGTGAGTGGACGAATCCGGGTTGTGCAAGGTGTGAGCTGCCTAATGGGGAAAGCGTTGTCTTGGCGGAAATGTCGCGTTTCGTCTCGGAAGCGGCTTTTGTTGGCAGCTTCCGTCGACAGCTTCACTCCCACTTTCCAATTCCATCACACCCAAGTGCGCATCTGCTACATCGCCATCACACAAGAGCCGCTTGCCTATCCCCGCTGATTGACCTTCACCTGGTAAGTTCCTGCAGCAAGCGCACCTTCCCCTTGTACACCAATCACATGATGAGATTAAACTTATTGGAGCTGTCCTATCTCTTCGGAGGCTGAGGAGTCAACTTTTACCTTATACGCAAACACCTGAAACAACCCCTCTTCCACTACACATCAGTCACGCGCCCTCACTATCAAGCGCATCTGGACTGACGCGTAACAGCACTCTATTTAGTATTCGTTTCGTCTCTTTGACCTTCCTGAAGAGTTTGCAACCGCGTCTCAGCTAGAGCGATCAGCCTGCGCGACGTCTACGCCTATCTCGACCTCCCTCCTCCTCCTTCCCCATCTGCATATCACATCATACAGCCATGTCTGCCGACCCTCGGAGAAGACCGGCGCCTGCTGCTCAGAGTGCTCCCCCGCCGCCTCCTCCACCTCCTCCACCAGCAGAGGCACAGCCAGACTCTTCGGTCCAAGCCTTGGATGGCGCAAATGACCAAGACACGGCCCAACAACCAAAGGGTGAAGAGAGCTTCAAGCTGCGCTTCTGTACCGTGTGCGCCAGTAACAACAACAGGTATGTTGACTGTAGTCATGTCGTGACCCGTGTCTCTCTTTTCTCGACCTCTGTGCCTGCTTTGTCAAGATGGCCCATGTCTTCTCTTGCTCTGCCTCCCTCTCTGCATAAACGTATATACTCGCCGAAATACAAAGCAAATGCCTTTCCATCACGTCTCCTGCCTTGTCGCCGTCATGACACGTCCTCTCACTCAATTGCCGTACTAATACGGTGACCAGATCGATGGAAGCACATCTTCGCCTCGCTGGCAGCAACCAGAAATATCCCACAATCTCCTTCGGCACGGGCTCGCTAGTCCGTCTGCCCGGTCCAAGCATCACACAACCGAATATCTACAACTTCAACAACACTTCGTACGATAGCATGTACCGCGAGCTGGAAAGCAAAGATGCCCGCCTGTACCGCGCGAACGGTATCCTGCCCATGCTCGACCGTAACAGAAACATCAAGTGGGGTCCTGAGCGCTGGCAAGATTGGAGGATCGGATACCCTCGTGTTGGCAAGCGCTACGCCAACGCTCCCATCCCTGGCGATCCTGTCTACACGAATGATATGGGCGCTCAGGGTACCGAATCAGGCACAGTCGATATCGTCATAACCTGCGAAGACCGCTGCTGGGAAGCCGTTGTTGACGATTTGCTGTCAAGAGGAAGCCCGCTCAACAGACCTGTCCATGTCTTCAACGTTGATATTAAGGATAACCACGAAGAAGCCCTGGTGGGAGGAAGAGCCATCCTCGAGCTTGCTGATGAGCTGAATGCTGCTGCACAAGACGAGCGCCGCATCCACGCTGAGAAGACTGGAAGTACCGACAGCTTCGACTCTGCTACCGGAAGCTCAAGAGATGGCTTTGATGCAAGAGTGCCCATCATCCTCGGCGAGTGGCAGGAGAGATGGCCTCATCTTCCCGCTCTGTGGACATTGGCTTGGTTCTAGAGGGAGACTGGAGGACACGAAGAACATTGCATTGCATCAACATTTTGCGAGAAGAAGCTGATGCTTCCTGATGAGATAGCTTTATACCCTTATACATTACAATCAAACATCATCCAATACGCAAATTATCCATCTCTTAACAACACCCTCTACATCAAATCGGCTGTCAAAGCTCACAAGGGTACTGATGTCGGCTGGGAGAAGGAGAATGTTCTCTGCTATCTCACAGGACAAAATCTCATACCAGGACTATTTCATGCATTGCAGCGAGCCAGAATGAGGCATCTCTGCTACTTGGGACATGGCGGAGCTCAGATCATCTTGGTGAACATCCTGATTGCTCGAAAAACATCTTGTATAACAGCAAGCGCATGTTGAGCCCGTGTTAGCCGTGAGATTGTATAGCATCTCACCGGCTAAATGCTTCTACCAGGAGTACTTCCTGCATTACTGCAAGCTCGCATCGACATTTCTGTCAGCCAGGGAATGGTGGATTTCAAAGTATCTCAGTGGAATGTTCTGGTTGCTCGGAAAAATAACTTGCGTCACTGCAGTGTTCAACTACAATCTCTAGCGCCTGTGAGATAGCATGTTTCAAGGCCTCTCACTGGACAAACTCTCGAATCAGAATTGACATTTTGTATTGCTACAGTCTCTTGTGGACACCTCTGTCAAGTAGGAGATGACACACTTCAAGATCTCTCACTGGACAATTGCCGTATCTGGAAAAACATCGTGCATCACATCAACATCCTGAAATGCCTTGCATTCGCTATGAGATTCGAAAACCCACTATTGTCTTTCGACTCGAGTTGTCTTATCCGCACTTTACACCCTCTCACTGGCCAGTTGCACTATCCGAAAAAACATCCTGCATTACATCAACATCCTGATATACCTTCTATTCGCTATAAGATGCTGCAAAACTACCATTGTCCTTCTATCACCAAGTTGTTTTGTATTCGCACTATACCCGCTTCTACATGAATGTGGTATAAGACCATCCCACAACTAGTATCGTTGTCTTTACATCTACCTCAATTTCCTTGCAATGTCGCTCATACGGTCCTCGGAACAGATATACCGGATGTGCTCACTCCTCTATCTACACGGCTTTCTAAACGTAGAAGAGCCCGCACCCGAGCCCGAGCGGACGTCGCGAACCAGGTCGATGATGCCGAGTCTCTTGCCTAATCCCGCACCTCACAGTCGTACGGTGAGATACAAAAAACGAAAAAAGGAGAGGCAGAGCCCGGCACAAGGAGATGTAAAGAAGCGTCATCGACCTCGTTTGCGACCTTCGCTCGGCCCTCGGGGCGGGACCACGAGAGATGATAGAATTGAAGATTAGCATAGGTTTACAGCAGTTTGCAGATACATCTGCAAAGTAAACGCAGAAACGTAGAAGGTGGTAAGGAAGACAAAGAAGTGGTTTAGAGATGTGTGAAGTAGGGTTTTATAAACAGGGAGAAACATTACTCCGGACGTGTGTTTTTTGCTAAAATGAGTCTGCTGCAAGGCATGATGTTTTTCGAGAAGGCGACTTTCGTCCACAGAGAGAGAGCTGTTCTTGCTCTCTCATCGGACAGATTGCTAGTGCTTAAATACATCATGCAGTGCAACAGCTATATGATCTTATAGTAAGAGAGATAGAGAGGTCCAACTAACAGCAGGGCCTGGGATTACTTCTTCGATGATGGCAGAGTGCAGGGAGGAGGTGGAAGTGAGATGGCGGGCGAATTTGAATGCTGTGATGGCGAGGATGAGGTCGTGGGGGTGGGTGAGGAAAGCTGGATTGATGATAGGGGCGTCTTCGGTGTTAGAGGAGTTTATGATCACGTTGCCTCTGCTGAAGGTGGCGAGGAGACCAATTGCCAGAGTGGCGAAATTGTGGACGCCGTCGTTTAGGCCGATAGCGAAGGGTGCGCTGGATAAGGATACGTCAGCCTGCTTGGTGGAATAGATGTGTGGGGTGGATGTGTATCGCGTACATTTCGATCTCTGGCCAATCTGTGGGAAATGTTGTTTGAAAGTCGTGGGCGGTGGTTGAGCTCATGTTGCCCCATGACTGGTTGGTTGCTTTGAGGAATCCGACGATGTCACCACCGTTGCCTTGGATGGATTAGTGATGGCTCTCCGCACGTCTCCGATGTAGGTTATCCATTCTTACTTATCAACAGGCCCGTCTTTCTTGTGATATATTTCTCAGTCTCTACGAAGATGCGCTGAGGGTCGTTGCTGAAGACGCTAGTGGTCTCTACATTAACTTGGTAAGATAGGGCTGTGACTGTATCAATGATGAAAGAGTCGAGACACATGTAGCTCCCGACTTACAGATGAGAGGATTATCCTGTTCTTTTTTAGCTGTTGATCGGTGATTTAGACATGGTTATCTTGACTTGCCCATAAGTTCTGACCCACGCCAGGTCGATCGGCAACGATGGGAATACCATGCCGCTCCAAAGTTGATGAGGGACCAATTCCGGAAACCATCAGTAGTTGAGGCGACTGGAAAGCTCCTGCCGACAACATGATTTCTTTAGTAACATTCAGCTGGAACGACATTCCGGCAATCTCGACCAAGACAGCATTGCCTCTTTTGTCTGCGTCAAATAATATTTGTTTAGCCAGTGCATTCGTGTACACCACTATCTCGGTTTCTGCGAGAGCTTGTTGGAGGAAGGAGGTCTCAGAAGAGCTACGCGTCTCGAACTCCGGATCTTCTGTCAGAGTAAGATAGGCGTAGCCATGAGGAACGCCAGTATTTGTGCCTTGCTTAGGGTTAGGATCACCCAGCTCTTCGAATGCTTTAGGGAAAAAGGAGGACCACGGCTGAGCGTAATTAGGCAGGCTGACTTGAAGAGGTCCACCGTCAGTCGAGAAAGATGCGGTTTCATCCGCTGTTCCAAGTGAAGAGTTTGCAGCTCGCAGAGGAGTGTTTGGCGGTGTGTAGCGGGCAGATTTCTTGTAGTAAGGATAGACGTTATCCCACTCCCAACTGCGGTCGCCGACTTCATCCGCCCATTTTGCAAATGTGCCGACGGCGGGTCTTTGATATATATAGCTGCGTACGCTAGAGCCACCCAGACACTTCCCGCGTGCGTAGTGAATGCTGCGATGTCATAATGCCGTCTGTGGTGTGGTCACGAATGACCAGTCGATTGGCCCATTCACTCCTCCGAGATCAGGAGATGTACCGGAGGAATCGCCGTCTTCCTACAGCCTCATTAGTGGGTGAAGTCTCTAGGCCTATGATCGTCTTACATAAGATATCTGACTTCGATTTCCATTCCCCAGTTCATAGAGACTGTCTGCTTTAACTACAGCTACAGAGAAGCTTCCATTATGTGCAAGTCGAGTCGCTATAGTCAATCCGGCCGTTCCACCTAGAAGCACCTCAGCTCTAGCTAGGTTCACAAGCGATCCGTCAGTCGCTCTTTCCACGTACCTCCTACGATGATGTAGTCGTATGAAGCATTCAAGGTAGAACCTAGACGGCAAAGCACAATGAGAATAATACAAATGTGTTTCTTTCTACTGGTATGGAAGGTCAAAAATTGAAAAGAAAACGAACCCGAAGGGTATCTCACCAGCAAAACCATAAACGCCCAACATGTCATGCCCGTCGTCACTTCCTAAATCGAAGACGCCTTGTTTTTCCTGTATCTTATCTCAATTCTCCACGGATACCGGTGCCTCTTTCACGTCTGCGTCTTTCGCGTTCGCCTCTGCCACTTTCTGCAGCGCGGTCGGCTTCCATTTCGTCGTCTACTTGTCTTCTTGCAGCGTCCATTTGTGCTCTGCCTGGAAGGCTTTCCATGACGACGCTAGGTGCGTGTTTGATATATCTCAACTCTTCGTGGCAGTGCTCGACTAACAGATCCAATTCTTTCTGCGTGACATTGTTCTTGTGGAAGCCAGCAAGTTCGGGGTATAATCGGCCGTCACCATGCTCCTTGCCAATGAAAGCTTGTGGGCGTGGTACGATGTGCATTGGCAATTCTTCGTTGAGAGTCGCACCGACGGCAAGAGCAGTTTCGTGAGTCCATGCGCGAGCGACGTTGCGAGCGGTGTAGCCACCTCCACCGAGAATGAGAAGAGGCACACCGGCCTTCTTGACGAACGCAAGACATTCACCGTGAGCGCGAATGTTAAGGTTGAACTGACCAAGACGGTCACCACCGAGTGAGTCGGCACCACATTGAAGAACGATAGCCTGTGGGCGGAAGTGCTCGAGTGTACGGCCAGTGATAGATTTGAAGAGGTATAGGAATTGATCGTCGTCAATTCCCTTGGGAATGGGCACGTTGAGGGCAAAGTGGTTGCCGATGCTTTTCTCGTTGCCATTGCTGTTCAGCGCTCCAGTGCCTGGGAAGAACAGATGTTTTTCTCTTGAGTCTTCGTCTATGATGCCGTAGCGGTGGAAGGATAGTGTCATTACTCTGTCACTGCTTGCAAATGCTTCCTCGACACCATCGCCATGATGAACGTCGATGTCGATGTACAAGACACGTTGATGACATTTGAGCAGTTCGAGAATGCCAAGAACAATGTCATTGATGTAGCAGAAACCTGAAGCTTCAGACTTGTGTGCGTGATGAAGACCGCCAGACCAGTTTATTGCGATGTCAGACTGATGATTCGTCAAGGCCGAGACAGCTTCCATGGTGGCACCAGTGTATAAGAAGAGGTATTCTTGCATGCCATCGAACACGGGACAATCTGCACCTGGTGAAGGAGATAAATTGAAGGGACCGAGCTTAACAATCTCTCCAGGGTAACTTTGCGGGATGCGATCTTCGTATACTTTGCACAACTCATCGAAAGTCTGAGGCGACACTCTTGAGAGGAAATCGACATAGTCTTCATCGTGAAATGCAGCGACGGTCTCTTTGCTTGCAGGAAGAGCGTCATAGTTGTCCATGGCGAACTGAAGACCGTAACCCATGACGAGATGCTTGGTCAGAGTCAAACGCCATGGCTTCATGGGATGTGTGCGACCAAAATGCATGTTCTCGACGCGGCGGTTGTAATGGTATGACACAGTATAGCCTTGAGGGCGCTCAATGCCGTTGTCTTCGACTTGTTGCATGATCTTCTCGCGTAACGTCCTTTGTCTTTCGGCATGTTCCTCCTCGCTGTCGTTCATGGGTGGTGTTGGCGGAGCTCCAATAGTGTGACCAGGCCGCGATTGACCATTGGTGCGACGCGGTGGATCCCATTGCTGGACTATGGCATCGCGCATGTTCTGGCGAGGGACGCCATTACTTGGTCGTCCCGACATGGGCGCGACTGGGATTTGACCAAAGTAAGCTCCAAGCGATTGTCTCTTTGGATTGGCGGGCGCGCTTCTGAGCGGGATTCTGGTCGGGGCTGCGTTGCTGCTTCTATGCAAGACAGAATCGATGCGTCCTTGGATGTCTCTTAGGTTGTAGGATCGGCGGACATTGTATGCGTAGTCTTGGTCGCGTCGAGAGTCTCTGTAGCTCACCGGCTGGTCGACATGGTCGTCTCCTTCGTAGGCAGAGGACGAGTCGTTTTCGCTAGAAAGAGCCTCTTGCTCGTCCTCGGCATCGTCTCGAGCTTCGAGAAGGTCGTCTCCACATTCGTCCGTCTCGCGCCGAGTCTGCTCCGTGATGCGCAATTGTGCTTGGCGCGCCGCTGCTCGCATCTTGCTGTGAATTGCTAATTGCTGAATTATGCTGTCAAACAATACTCACCAAAAGATATATCGACAAATCTTCTGATTTAGGAGCTGTGTTGAGGGTTTGCCAACATACTTCTTTTCTTTGACTTTTAAGAAAGCGCTGTTTGTTACTTTGCTTCCATTCACTTTGTGACTCTGTTTGTGAAATCGCGACTCGCGACTTCTCCCACCTTCACTCGACCACCAACTCGTCAACCAGCGTCATCAAAGACCATCCACTCCAGCTCGCTTTCCATCAAAAAATGGCTGCCATTGGCACTGATGATGCCGCGACCGTCTTGGATCAATTCTGTCACGACGGTAATCCAACCTTAGCATACCTTCAGTGACTCAAATGCTGACTTTTCGCACAGTCGCAAACTTGCCGGCAGAAATAGCTCATTTACTGGAAGAAATCCAAGCAAAAGATCAACACATCCAAGATTTGCGCGATGTCATCAATTCACGCGACAAGTCAATACAAAATTTCGTCAGAGCTCAGGGCGGCCATGTCAAGAATCCTAAGGAAGATGGCCTCAGTAAAGTCATCATGGCGAATTTTGATCGCATCGAGATTCTGCAGGCTGAGAAACTGGGTCTAAGTGAGAAGGCCTTGAGATTGGTATGTTCTGATATGTTCGACACCAACAGTTGTGAGTAAATGCTGATCTTCTCAGCTTGACCGAAATGTGAGAAGATTTGACGTCAAGTTGCGCGATCTTGTAAACAGCGAACAAATGCCTCCAGACCCGACATTGCCGTCCTTGTTGCAGCCTGAAGCAGGTAGCGTTGCCACGAGCAATGCCCCGACAGGTGCTATGGCTATCAATTCGGCCCAATCTGGTGGCGCGCCTAACATTGCGAATGCCGCCATGGCTCGCATGGCAGCTGTCAACGCACGAATATCATCACCTCTGAACGCACAAAATGCCCTACTCAGCCAACCGCATCTCAACAGTCCATCAGCGAGGTCACAGCGAGAAAGCAGCGCCGATGCAAACAAAAGACGTCGTCTCAATAGTTCTATGACTGGTAATATCCCTACTACAGCTTCTTCACTCAGGCAATCGTCACTTGGCCCATCCACTGGAACTCCCAAGGCCGGTACACCCATCCCCAGTTCAAGTCGTGCTGGATCTGCCCAACCTAACAAGAAGGCACCACATAACAAGAAGATTGCGCCACATCAAGCATCGGCTCCTGGTTCGAATAGAAAACGCATCAGGTCCGGTAATGCAGCCTTGAAGAAGGGAGATCGCAAGCGTCATCTCACATCACCAACACCCTCCTCATCACGAGGCAGTGTCAGTCCGACACCATCAACGCTGCCAATAGGAATTGACGGCACTGTGGAACCTCGGTCAAGACTGCGCGGTACACGTGCGGCTTCTGCTGTCTCCGACGAAGAGGGTGAAGACGCTGAACCTGATGCTGAGGGAGAAGAAGACGACACTCAAGTCTATTGTGTCTGTCAGCGCGTGTCATTCGGTGACATGGTTGCCTGCGACAACGACGACTGTCCTCATCAATGGTTCCACTGGGGTTGTGTCGACCTCAAAGCGGAACCAAAGGGCGAATGGCTATGTCCGCATTGTCGTGAGCTTCCTCGCAGCAAGATTGTGAAGACTTCAGATAAATGATTGATAGTGGCAAAGGGAGGCCAATAGCGTAATACGTCCTACAGTAACGATCAGATGTTCTTCTCGAGCCCGCGTTTCCTTCTGCGGTCTTGTTATGTGACATCAGATCTACCAAGCATAACGTACATCCAGCTTATTAAATTCTCTCATGGATTAAATGCTGTCATACCGAGCTATTCCGAGCACGATCGCATTACTCACGTGGTTTTCAGTGACAGGGAACAACTTTGGGTCGCTCTTGACTCTTTGATGAGGCTGACTCGCAAATAGAGGATTCCTAACGCGGAGCTGACACGTTGTCAACGAAACGCCACGTGAACGATCTAGATCCCTGATTTGCATTGACAACAAACTCTACTCCTAAACTGCACCTCCAAGTACTTTTCGCCACTGCCTTCCTCGCAGGGATTTCTCGTGCTTATATCGAAGACAAGACATGAATTGACCTGGTACCAAAGCTGGTGGAGCTGTCTCTTCTGGATCATCACGCAAATCGTTTCCGTGGGCATGCGATTCCGATCCGGGCCCTACATTTAGATTAAGTGCCGAAGCCGAGAGCCTCGAAACTCACAACACCAACGAGGGCACGTTCATCGCTACTTCCCTGTTTGTGACGACAGCAGGTCCAGGAACTTCTTCCAAATAGCTAGGCATCCCCATGTCTTTCTCATCCAAACCGCGAGACTCAAATCTTGCGAGTATGCATGCCGTAAGCCCTGCAAAGGAATTCCCTTCCTCACACATCACGAAGACTGCACGACAGGGAATATTGTTCGAATCGAATACTGGAGATTCACATCTGGATGAGCATTTGGGATACATTAGGAATGCGGATTGGGCCTCGACATCTCTTGGACCTTTAGAGTCATGGCCTCAGGATCTCGTACAGCTTTGTCAGATTTCTCTACTCGACCCAAACCCGCGTTCCCTCATTCTCGGACCAGACCGTATACTGTTTTACAATGAGGCATATTCAGAGCTCTGCGGGGACAGGCATCCTCACGCCTTGGGACAAAACGTCATTGAGGCGTGGGGCGAGGTGGCTCAGGATCTCATCTCCGGGCCTTTGGAGACTGCGGAGCGCACAGGGCGACGAGTTCAGGTGGAAGACCAGCCACTGGTGTATCTACGTAATGGATTTCTCGAACGGGTCTATGTTCGTTGGACCATTGTCCCACTAGCTGGATACGCACAAGGCGTCTACGTGTCTTTAACGGATTCGACGGAGACAATGCTAGCAGAGAAGAGACGAGCTGCCATTCGAGCCCTCAATACTGCTTGGAACGTTGTCCAGGACCCTCTCACATTTTGGCAAAGCATTCCGCAAAGCTTAGCCTTGGATCCGTTTCTCTTTCCTTTTGCCTTTCTATACACTGCAAGCTCAGATCCAGACTCAGAGTATTGCATCGACACATCTCCGGAACCAACCCAGACGATGCGATTCAAGCTAGAAGGAGCAGTCGGGAGTTCAGAGATCACCTCGCACTTACCCGGCGAGCTGGATCTTGGTCACTTCGAGCTTTTATCGGATCTTTCAGATCCGATACTTTTCCGATCTAACGAAACTCCCAAGCCCACATGGTCGCTGTCAGCGCAAGACTGTGTACTGTGTCCAATACGTTCAAACAGGTCACAAAAAGTCATCGCATACCTGTTCCTCGGAATCGATCCAAAACGGCCTTATAACGACGCATATCGGGAATGGATGAATGAATTTACTCGATGTCTAAGCAACGCTGTGACCTCTGCTTTACAATCAGAGGAGCAAGCACGCAATCAACGTCGCCGGGCAGCTGCAGTCGCCTCAGAACAACACCTCCTTGTTACCGCACTCGCAGATCGCGACAAAGAAGTAGTGGCTGTGAATGAGGAACTTCAACGTACCCTTGAAGTCGTGGATATGGCCAATGTCGGAGTATTCAATTACGATCTTGAAGGCCGTCTGATATATGCCAATGACGCCTTTAGCAAGATGACAGCCTGTCCACCCGAAATGATGCATGGAAGAGAACTGGTTTTTCTGGATCTGACTTATCCCGAGGACACCGAGTATCTCATGCCGAAATGGAAATGTGCAACTAGCGGGCAATCTTGCACTTTTGAGATGAGATACAGGGGTCCCAAGAATGAAGGCCTCTGGGTATTGGCTGCGGTGGTACCAGTACTTAAAGATGGTATTGTCACAAGCGTATCTGGATGTGTCACTAACATCCAAGATACCAAATTACGGGAAACAGAATCTGCACAGCGTTTGCAAGCCCTCGAAAGAGCCAAAGCGTGGGAGCAACGATTTGCGAATTTCGCAGAATTAGCGCCCGTCGCCATATTTTTTGGATCTCAGAGCCATCACCATCTTTCTTACTGCAACCGCGCATGGTTCGAAATAACCGGTCACCCGGTGGTAGCTTTTGAGCAGATCGATTGGTCGATGATAGTCTACGAAGAGGATCTTGAGCTCGTCCAAAGTATGTGGACAGAGGTCATTGCTGCTAACAAAGCAGTGAGTACTCAGTTCAGACTTCGACGCAGGTGGTCGGATGGAAATGGAGTGGTCATCGGCCCTGTGTGGGTGACTGCATCAGTGCTACCTGAATACAAAGAAGACGGGTCCATCAAAGGCATCATCGGCACTATGCTCGACATTTCAGCATTGAAATTCGCAGAGACGGTGCAACACATGAAGGCGCAAGAAGCTTTGGAAGCCAAGCGTCAATCGTCAAACTTCATCGACATGGTATCGCACGAAATCCGCAACCCTCTGTCCGCAGTGTTTCACTGCGCGGACGCTGCTCAAGACACATTGGCCGATATGTTAGACCTCGCGAGTCGTCTAGCTTCTGCCCCAAAATCAGAATCTGGAAACCAGCTTCGAGAACTCATCGCTAACGCTGTCGATTCCATCAATACTATCATATCCTGCACTCAGCATCAAAAAGGGTACGCCTTTAAATCAAAGGTCTTAATTAATGACAAATGTGCTAACTCAATCCTTGCTAGAATTGTCGATGATATCTTGGTGCTGTCAAAGCTTGACTCAAATCTTCTTCAGATCACACCCTCTGCCGTCAAAGTAACGGCTCTGCTACGCGATGTTGAAAAAATGTTCGAAGCCGAGGCCCAAAGGAGCAATGTACAATTACAAACGCAAGCACACCCGTCTCTCGTGAAACTGAACGTCAGCTGGGCCATGCTAGATCCTGGTCGAGTTCAACAGGTCCTGATCAACCTTCTGACGAATGCAATCAAGTTTTGCAAGAAGAAACAACTCAGAAAGGTCACCATACGCGCTGGTGCATCCAGGATTCGCCCTTCGGAGAACGTGCTCCCAGATATTGACTTCGTGGTCGCACACTCATTGCACGACTCGGTCTACGACTCCGCCGAGTTTGAATCACATAGTTTCTATCTCTGGTTTACTGTCGAGGACACTGGACGCGGCATGAGCGCGGAGGAGAAAACACGTATCTTTGCTCGATTCTCGCAAGGCTCGGCTCGCACGGAAACTGAATATGGCGGCTCTGGTCTTGGTTTGTTCATCTCGCGCGAGCTCTCGGAACTTCAAGGAGGTGAGATAGGAGTGGCTTCTACACTGGACGTTGGTAGTACGTTCGCCTTCTTTGTCAAAACACACCATACCGATGCACCCGCTTCCACCAAGGGTTTGCCCATCCAGCTCAAACAGAAAATCAAGAAATCATCTGCCGACATCAACATTCTCGTCGTCGAAGATAATGCGGTAAACCAAAAAGTGCTCCGCAAACAACTCACCAATCACGCCTACACCGTCGCCGTCGCCGATAACGGTCTCGACTGCCTCGACTACCTACGTACCACAAAACACTGGCGCGGCAACCCTTCCTCCGCCCCCGCCCTTTCCGTGATCCTCATGGATATCGAAATGCCGAAGATGAACGGACTAGACGCGACGAAGATGATAAGACAATATGAGAAAGAGGGCAAATTGATGGGACATATTCCTATCATTGCGGTGTCGGCGAACGCGAGACAGGAACAGACGAACATGGCGTTGGAAGCGGGGATGGATGATAGTATTGCGAAACCTTTCAGAATCCCGGATTTGGTTCCGAAGATTGAGAGATTGGCTGGTTGGATGTGATGACAAGAGGGAGTGCGGCATGTCATATGTGAACGTCACGGATGGGGATGGAGTTGGTAGAGGATAGAGGATAGAGGATAGAGAATTTTTCGAATCTTTTGCATTAGTGGTTGGAGAGGACGGATTGTACTAGGGTGGCATTTTTGTTTCTTTTTTGGCAATGTTCATAATTGTACACGGCGTTGATTTGCATGTTTGGTATGGGACAGGTGGTTGGGCAGTCCTGCTATTTTGTATCTTTCTGTAGACGCTTAGATGCATCAATAATGTATCAAACACGCGACATAAGAATCAGATCTTTTTTAACTACTTCACCCTTCCTCATTCATATAGTTTATTCTTACACCCCTCCCAAAGCACTTTCTCAAAAAGACCTATCACAGAACATTCACTAATGCCATCATCTCCAAACCCCAAATCCCAGTCTTGTACCATCTGGCCAACCAATTTTCCAAAATCAAACACCATCATCCAAAACTCTAGGGTTGGGGGGGTAAAAGTCTAGAACTATTTGACATATCTCCAAGACAATGTAGACTGGACGGGCTCAAGTGTCCGCGAGTCAGCGGATCCAATGCTGGAATTGTTGTAAACGGTGTGAGTCTAACATCCGGGTGACAACGGCGGATGGGGTTTATTGGGTAATTTTTGTGCTTGGCGTGAGTGAGAAGTATGGAGGATAGGATGGATGGGAATGGTAGAGAGGAAAATTGCTTCGGTGAGATTGTAGAGATGGTGGAGTGGTCATGGAAATTTGCTTATAGAGGGCCAGTGATGGTGAATTGTGAGATGCTTGTTTGCTGGTCATGGTTGGAGATGGAAGTTTTGATTAGAGTCTCTTGATGGACCATGATTGTAACAAGGTGATAGCCCTGTGTAGATGATCTGGCTTTTGGAGATGGACACTGTGGTACACGATCTGGATGATGCAGATGTCGGATACCATAGCCTTAATTGGAAGTGTTGAATTCAAGGCATGTCGAGGCTGAACTTGCTCTCTCGACACTTGTCATTTCTGTCAATTCCACCAAAAGGCTTATGATATACGCAACATAACCTTTTGATAGTGGTATGCAGGTTCGGGTACTCCTTGCTTCCGTGAGCATTTGTCAGGTCTCTCAGAATAGGGTTTCAGGTCCGACAGCGAAATGCTTTGAGAGTCTCCAAGTTGCGGCTATGCTTACCTTGATTTACGAGATGCTCCATGGCATACGGACGTAGGTAACTGGTATACAGCTATTTGGGACCATAATCACGAGTCAGAGGGATGCTTAATTAGCTCTCGGTCTTCACCGATCAGGGCCCATGGAGTCATTCGCTCGCACCGAGACCGTTGTACCTGAGATTACTCTGGCTATGTCAGAGGCACTTGTGGAAGGATCTCGGGAGTTGTGAGTAAGGGCAGGTGGTGGACGATGTGTACACTTGCCGGACGTTTGTGGTTGCAACGGGGCTGTTGGAGTATCCTCCGCGGCGGAGTCTTGGGCCTGGTGGTGATTAGTGAGGGTGGAGGATCTAGGGTTTCGATATGCGAGAAGTATATCGAGTCCAACGATAGCTCAAGTAAAGAGTCAACATTCGTGGGGTTGTAAAGAACGACTATAAGAGACGAATTAATGATCGATGAAAGAGGAGTATTTCCTGGTGCCGGCAGTTGACGAGCCGGGAAACAATGTTGTAAGGGAGAAATGAGATGGTAAGGCAAGACAAAAAGACGATGGCATTTCGTAGGGAAAGACATCTGGCAGGGAAAGACATTCGCAGCCCTGATGATGGTGGAGTCGATGGAATATTTATGCCAACTGCTCTTTGGGCTTACTGATGCTGCGAGTCAGCTGAGACATGAAGATTTCTCATGGCTTCATGGCTTCAAGCCTTCAAGCCTTCATCGTCACCAACGTAATATTGCGCCTTTGCATCACTGTATACCATTGCCTGTGATTTTATGGGAGATTCGTTGATGGAACAAAACACGATCGTGCAAAAGGTGAGAAACAAGGAAAGAACCGTGCGGCGACGATCTCCCGAAGCAACAACGACCATCCGTCAACACCACGGCATCAACTTCCCTTCTCACAGTAATGATCTACCATGGATCATACAGAATCAAAGAAATCAATAGAATCCATTCCCACGTGGTAAGAGCGATCTAGTTCTTCAGCTGCGCCTTTCGCATCACTCCCAATTCGTGAGTGCCGGGGAGAAACGTTGAAGCCGAACAACGGATAGATAGAGTCGCTCACTTGTGTGCAACGGGTCTCTGATTCCACAAGCCCATTTCAATACCGATACTTCTTGGGGATCATGGCTGTTCATTGTTTTCTGGGTTGATATATACTGGGTGCCTCGTCTGGTATGTGGCAAGTTCATCTCGAAATCTGTTAACGACTTGTCTCTTCAACAACATTATCGACCTTCAACAACATCTATCTTAGCTTCTAATCTGCCATCTTCTCTTCTTGGTCCTCTTTCTTTCTTCCAGACGACAAACATCATATCAGTCATGGCCGACCCGTCAACCGGCATGCAAATCCCAACAGTGGGAAGAGTGGTCACGATTACACTCATGATGCTGACGACCATCGTCCTCGCGTTCTGCATCACCCGTCGCACAACCTCCATCAACAATTGGCGACGTATGCAAGTACCTCAATGGCTAGTCCTGGCTATCTACACCGACAGCCTGCTCTTCATCATCACCACGGCCATCCTCACAAAATCCTACAACATCAACGAGGACGTGCGAATCTGCGATGGTGCTATCCTACTGTGTAAGTAAACCTCCGCTTCTACAATTGTCAATGATTGAAATGCTGATTAGAAACAGGCATTCTCTGCTATATGAGCACAAAAGTCCTCCTCTACTATTTCTTGGTGGAGAAAGTGTTCATCATCCGAAACCCATGGGAGTCTCGCCTCAAAGACAAGTTGTACCTCTTCAACGTCTTTGGCGTGATATTGCCATATGTGATTTTGGTAATCCTGTCATTCGTCTACCGTATCGCCTACATCGGTAAAGATGGCAAATGCGTCATTGGCATAAACAAGGATATCCTATTCCCTCTGACCAGTTTTGAAATTGTCTTGAACGTAAGTCATACACCCTTCCCATCCCCCTTTTTACCAAAGAGACAAACAGTATACTGATAAGTTTGCACAGATCTATCTTACCTTCCTCTTCCTCGCCCCGCTGAAGAAATTGTACGGCGGCGAAAGCACGCAGAACAGCCAAAGCGAATCAAAAATCGCTCTCAAGACAATGGCCATGCGCACTTTCATCGGCAGCTGCTGCACTTTAATCTCCACCGCCGTAAACCTCGGCGTCCTCGCCGGCCTCGAGGGAGAAAAGGGTTGGATTTGCCTAATGCTGTGCAATTTGGACATCCTGTTCGCCGTTTCCGTGTTACATTGGGCGACTTCTCTCGACAAGAGAATTTCAGATACGCCTACTGTGGCTACGAAAGAGGGGACGGTGATGACAGAGGGAGAGAGAACAACTAGACAGGGAAGTTGTGTGAGTAACAAGGGGTTGAGGAGTATGACGGGCATGCAGAGGAAGGGAAGTGTCGCGTTGACTTGGGAGGATATGGAGTTGAACTCTTATGATTTCGCAGAGGACAAGTTGGGAGAGATTAGTGAGGAGACTACGGAGGTTGCGCCCAAGGATGTCAAGGATGTGGTTTGAGGAAATGACTGCGGCATGATCTGACGCCTGGTGCGCGACATGCTCGCTGGAGATTTAATGTATAATCAGAAAAGCGTTTGTAGTGGAAAGGTGGTCTTGATCCCTGGTGGATCGGCCTCTTTGAAAATTTATTTCTCATATACATTTTGCCGTCTCCTCTGCTCGTCTATGGTGCCTTTGAGCCTGTCATTCCAATGCGCGCAATCTACACGGTACGGTCGTGGATCCTTTGTCGGCATTTCTCTGCAGCGAGTTTAGATCGCGATAAGGTTCCTACAGGGCGCGGCGTGAAGGCCTCGAGAACTAATCTGTGTCTCTGCCTCCTGATCGAGTCCGGAATTGACCTCGGCATAATGTCTTTTGACTCTCGTATACAAGAGAACCTGGGTATCTATGGGTATCCTTTGACGATGTCTGCGCATTTCAATCCTCAAGTGACGGTCTTTTGCAGCAAAGAGTTTCCATGCTGGCGAACGATGCCGTCAAGAGTGTTTCTGATCTGCTTGCAGCCGTCGACGCCGACAGCAATCATAGCTTCCAGACGAGCGAGCTGAACTCTAGTCTCCATCATCAAGACACTGATCTTGTCATCTGTGCCCAAAGTTGCGACAGTACAGAAAGGCAGCTCTTGCTCCTCCATGCCGTTGAGATCGAGCAAAGGGTCGGCTTGTTCGTCGTTGGAAGCGTATGAAGCGGTGCTGCCGGCTGTGCAGGCTGAGATGTAGTCGGTCATGGGGATACCGGCGTCGATGAGAGCGAGAGTGGAGGCGTTAATGCAAGCGGCCATTAGCGAACCATCCTGAGAGAGGATGTGGAGGTTGATGGTGATTGTGCTATGCGGGTATAGTTGTGTTGACAGGGTGTCTGCGAAAGCTGAAGCGATGGTATGCTGCATCTCGCTTGTTCGTCTGTGTATTGCATCAGTACCTTGTCGCATTGTGGATACAGTCGTAACTCACTTGTCGCCCTTTCCACGTCTCTTGCGCTCGACACCGCTGAAGCCAGCCAGACCAATCTCAACTTCGATCTTTGCTTCGGCACCACCGAGACCTCCTGCACGCCTTGATTCCGTCGGGCCAGTGACTGTACAAATGACCTTCGTGTTGCCCATTTCAAGGTAGCTCGATCCATCGGCCGCCGCTTGTGTCGACATTTGTCCGTGGCATCGTCGCAGCTCGTTCCATCTTCTTCCGTCCAGTCGCAGATGCGCAAGCGTGTATGATGATGTGTCTAAAGGCATTGTTGTGTGTGTGATGTGTTGGTAATGCGACAGCTCTCTGAGAATAATTAATCTTCAATTTTTGTCGTCATTGCCATTTACAGCTTCGGCTGAATCCCGGCTTGTCGCGTCTTCCGCGCTTCTTTGGTGTTTCCCTCGAGTGTTGCCTTGGTCTTTGTCCAACTCGTTCTTTCCAACACTTTCATGATTTGACGAGACATGTCGAAATGATGTTGACGCGACTTTGCGGCATGTCAATCTCACTCAGATACCATATCCCACCCTGAACTGTCGACTTTCCTTTCTTCATACATCAACATGCCTCCATACTTGAGCGCCACTCGCTCTCACATGCGCGATTATAAACTTGATCGCCAAATTGAAGTCATGGACGAAGGAGATGCCAGTGATCTCGACGACCTCGATATTGTCAAGCACACTTCCAGACAAGTGAATTTGCTTGACACCTTTAACAACTCAGACCATACCGACAGTGATCTCCTCAATTCGGATGACTCTAAGAAAGCTGGTCGGAAACGCCCGAGAGATGATGATGGCGACCGAATTGTCTTCGACGAAGATAAAGAGGATAACGCTTTCGAAAAGTTCAAATCTCGCAAGTCTGATCAAAGAAAGGTCACTGCTGCTCGTAACAAAAAAGCAAAGGCCAAAGCAAGTGCCATGGTTGGCAAGAAGAAGCAAGCTCTTCTCGAATCAAAAAAGCCCAATCAGCGCAAGTTCAAGGCCAATGACATCTACGCCACTGACTCTGAAGATGAGCTACCGGAAAGCACCTTGCCTCAGTTCCTGCAAACCCGAAAGTCGAAATGGAACAAAGACCGTGCCGAGATAGGTGAGGATGTCTTCTCGAGACCTCCCAATTACGATGCTGTCTACTTTACCGATGACGAGAGATTGGAAGAGTTGCAGGAGCGACCCATGCTTCGGAATGTTGAGCCGTCACAAGAGTACAAAGATATTGAGTTGAAGGACTCACACGGTGTCATTCCAGCGCCAATTGCGCAATGGCTGCGAGACTATCAGGTAGATGGTGCCAAGTTTCTGCACGAGCTCTTCGTCTTCCAAGAAGGTGGCATTCTAGGTGATGACATGGGCTTGGGCAAGACTATCCAGGTCATTGCGTTCCTGACGGCTGCGTTTGGCAAGACTGGAGACGAGCGCGATATCAAGCGAATGCGAAAGATGCGACGTGAAGGTCGTTGGTATCCAAGAGTTCTTCTGGTCTGTCCTGGATCCTTAATGGACAACTGGAAATCGGAGCTTGATCGTTGGGGTTTCTGGCATCACGACACCTACCACGGAGCCAATGCGAGTCGCTCTGCTGTCTTGTCTGCTGCGAGGATGGGCAGACTTGAGATCATGATCACGACTTACACGACCTATCGTAATCACCGCGGCGAAATCAACATGATCGAATGGGATTGTGTTATTGCTGATGAATGTCACACTATCAAGGAGCGAAGCTCAGAGATCAGCAAGGCCATGAACGAAGTCAACGCTTTGTGCAGAATCGGTCTCACTGGTACTGCTGTTCAAAACAAGTACGATGAATTTTGGACTCTTCTCAACTGGACCAACCCCGGCAAATTTGGCACCATGGCCGAATGGAGACAAAGTATCAGTGGTCCACTCAAACTTGGACAATCTCATGATACCACTAACGCTCAGCTGGCCATCTGCAGAAGAGTCGCTGAGAAACTGGTCAAGAATTTGCTACCACCATACTTCAGACGTCGAATGAAGTCTCTGATTGCACATCAGCTGCCGAAGAAGACCGATCGAGTGGTCTTCTGTCCTCTCTCGGACGCACAATCTGAAGCTTACATGAATCTTGTTGACAGTGACAAGATTGACTACATCCGACGTTCGTCTGATCCTTGTGACTGCTCGTCTGGCAAGAAAAGAGGATGGTGTTGTTACCAGGAGATCCCTGATCGCGGCAAATGGCAGCATCACGTCTTTCCCATGCTCATGACTCTACAAAAGCTGGCCAACCACCTCGCTCTTCTCTGCCCTCAAAGCAAAGACTCAAAGGAAATGCAAGACAAGGAGTTGGAGAACCTTCAGTTGGCACTCCCCGACAATTGGCTCGATATGTACACCAACCGTGATCAGATTACCAACTACGCCAAGTCCGACTTTTGTGGGAAGTGGAAAGTGCTGCGCAAGCTTCTCAAGTTCTGGCACTCAAATGGCGACAAAGTGCTCGTTTTTAGCCACTCAGTCCGTCTTCTCAAAATGCTTCAGATGCTCTTCAAATCAACTACAAGCTACAATGTTTCCTACCTTGATGGTAGCATGAAGTATGAAGACCGCACGACAGCTGTCGACGACTTCAATGCCAACGAGACACAATTTGTCTTCCTCATCAGTACGAAAGCTGGTGGTGTAGGTCTGAACATCACCTCGGCCAACAAAGTCGTCATATTCGACCCGAACTGGAATCCGAGTTGGGATTTGCAAGCTCAGGACCGTGCCTACCGTATGGGACAACTCCGAGATGTTGAAGTGTTCCGTCTGATCTCCGCCGGTACTGTTGAAGAGATTGTCTACGCCCGTCAAATCTACAAGCAGCAACAAGCCAACATCGCTTACAACGCATCCACAGAACGTCGCTACTTCCGTGGTGTACAGGACACGGCCGATAAGAAGGGTGAGATTTTCGGTCTCTTGAACCTTTTCAGCTACGAAGGCGAGAACCTTGTCCTTCGTGACATTGTGAACAAGACCAACATCGCCGAATCCAAGGCCGGCGTCAGTGTAGTTGGGCTCGACACATCCCAAGACGCCGACGATGATGAAAATGACGATACTAACAAGGGTGATGATGATGCAATGTTCCAGCTCGCCGCCGAAATCACTGGCGAAGGCATCAAGAAGAAGAAAAAGCATGAGGATGAATTAGACACGGAAACCAAACGACAAGCTCGCGCTGTACAAGCAATTCTCAACATGGCTGGTGTAGAGTACACACACGACAACAACGATGTCATCGGCGCATCCAAGATGGAAGCACAACTGTCCAAACGTGCCATGGCTGCTGGTACGGACTTCGATCTATCCAACGAGTACGCATTTGAGAAGTCGCAGGATGTCAGAAACGATCTTGAGGATGAGAAGAAGTTGCCTTACAAGTACAAGCCTCCCGAGTTCGTCAGGAAGAGATTGTTCTGCTCGATGGCGGAGTTCTACGGTTTTGCCGATGCGACGGAGTTTGCACTTGTGCTTGAGGGGTGGAGTGAGCAGAGGAAGACTGATTGTCTGAACAAATTCTACAGACACAGGAGAGAGGTTCTAGAGAAGGAAGATGAAGACGAAGGTGATGAAGGCGAGAAGTCTGCTTACTTTGCCTAAACCGCTTTTCTTCCTTTGGCGTTATGCGTATCGGCGGAGGGGGTCTTTTACAATATGCGAGAGCCACGGGCATTGCAAGAATAGACGAGTCTAACAAAGCCGAGATATCATAAATGACAACATCATATTCTCCAAGCCATCTGCTATCATACTGCTAGTCAAACGCTCTACAGCGTACCGGATACTTGTAGGAGAATCAACAATGCGAGATCCTCATTGAGTAACAATCAACCAGGGTGGCGCTCCTAGCAATAATTTCAAGCATCTTTATGCCAACTGGAAACAGAAAGGTCGATTCCTACCTGAGCGGGAAGGAGCGATCAACACATCGCTCGACCGCTCTTTCCCCCCATGAACTGCGAATTAAATCGTTCCTTCTACTCTAGGAATAAATGCTTGGTCGATCGCTCTGTTCTCATCTCTCTGATACTCCTCCTTTGTTTAATAGGAAAGCAGACTACTACTCTATAGACTGACATGTGAGATGCTTGAGTTGAGTCACTTTGAGTTATCCTCACTCAACCCAAGACAAAGAACATCCTTTTGTCCGATTGAATAAACACATAGTTTCACCTAAAGCAATGTGCCTGCCACTAACATAACCCTGGTCTTTGAGCCTGTACAGCGGAGAAAAAGAAGAAGAAGAAAAACACAATACCTAACGAACCAAACAGCGAAAAATAACGTGAGATTGAAAGAAGAACAAGCGACGAAGAAAGAGGATAGTAAAGTATTAGTTTGCTCGAAAAGAAAGAAAAAAAAGAAGAAGAAGGACCGATCGGACGACAAGAAAAAGGAAGAAAGGACAGAGTGATGGCAAGATCGGAGATGAAGGAAGGAAGCAGCGACTTGATCACTGAAAAAGGAAAGGGATTGTTGGCTATTTGCTCCTTCCTGCTTACCACTCTAGACGTCTATATCCCAGAGTGCACAGGAAGACTTGATCTACGTGCAAGTTTACCTCAAGTCGGAGCTTTAATTGGTGTAAGAAGGTTACGGAAAGAGAAAGGAAGAGATGTTCAGACGAGCGGATAGATTTCTTTCAAAAGCTTGTGATGATGGAGAAAACAAGACTCATATGCATGGGAGAGTTTGGAAAACGAGACAAGGGGTATACTCCTCGAGCGATGAAGCAAGCGAAAAGGGAGAAACAAGAAAATCAAAACAGGCAACGCTAACAAAGCCAATCAACCAACCACTCCAGCTGCAATGCATACTGACTACCGTACACTCTTTTCCCGTACCGGCATATCCTTTTGCTGACCTCCTCCACCACCACCACCACCACCACTTCGTTCCGAGGCAATCGCGGCGGCTTTGACGTTTGTATCTCTTTCTTGACTCTCCGCGTGCACCTCTTCAGCCAGTTCTTCCTCGAAACTGCCTTCACCTTCCTCTTCGACACCTTCGAGATGGTCGCCCCAGCCCTCGATCTCGGATAGCAGGCGCACGTATTCCTCTGGCACGAGACCTTGTTCTCCTGATTCGAGATCCATGGCTACTAACCAGCCTTGTCCATGTCGGTAGCCCACTTGGATGATTTGACCTTCGCGGAGGGCGAGCTCGTTGCTGTTTTCCGGTACGAAGTTGTAAAGTGCCAAGGAGGGGCCGGCAAAGGATTCATCCAGAGAAGTTGAGGTAGGGCGGTGCGCGTGGCCGTCATGGAGGTGATGCAGAGGGCCGCCTGGCGCATCTGCTGGATCACTGCTGTCGGAGAAAGGTGGTTCGAGGGCTGACAGACGGGCGTGGTGGCGGGAGGAAAGGCCTTCGGGAGAATGTGTGTAGCGGTGTGCCGGCAACGTACCTCCTGTGCTCTTGTTGTGACTGCTGCTCTCGTCTTCCGTCTCTTCCTCTTCCTCATCGTCGTCTGGGCCGGCAGCGAAGAAGCCTTGACTATCAAGACCTGGTACCTGGTTGCGCGGCCCGCGTTTTGTGGTGCTTCTGCCCCTGGACTCATGCGCCGACTTGCTCTTTCTATGATTCTTGGTCAGCTTGCCGGTACTTGTAACATCATCGTCACTAGCGTCGTCGTCGAAACTCGTAGATGGCAATTGATCGCCTGCGCCAAACTGAGCACCACCATCACCACCCCAAGGACCTGCGCCCCAACCACGAGTATCCCAACTTCCGATTGGAGGATCGCTAAGACGTCTGCTGGATGAGAAGGCGGACGTGTCGTCGGAGCCGCGGCTAGCGGGCTCTGGCGAGGGACCAAAGTGTAGAGGGTGATATTGGGGGTAGGCGAAGTCACGGACCAGAGCGTAGGACAGCGAGGACGGGAAGATGGGAAAGACGGAAGATGTAGGTCTCGAGCGCTGAGAGTTGTGACTGCGCGTCGACATGAGACTGCGACGAATGCTGGCGCGGTGGTTGTTTTGAGAAGAGTTGTTGGAAGTACTGGTCGGGGTCGGATTGGCCGTAGACTGTGTCGGGGGAGAAGTCATGTCGGGTTGTAGCAGGCCCGGCTGTTGTGGTTGCTGCTGCGCCTGCGCTTGTGCACTCTTGGTCGTGTCGCTAGTCGACGACATGACCTTGGCCGTCATTGTGTGCTGTAGTCAAAGCCCCTGTCTTCCTGCTCTTGCGCTTATTCGCCGAAGGCTTCAGGATCGGGTCAATTGGCTGGTGATGTCTTTGCACAAAGCTCTGCTCTGTTTTGGTTGGACGCCGTGCGGCAAGAAAGAAGGCTGATTCCGACACAGACGTGTATAGTGCGTGCGTCTCGTGGTATTTTGTCGACGTGAGAGCCGCGTGTCCAGCAGTCGGGTCTTCTCTGATCAACTGTCCCGAGTACCTGACCCTTGTGAACCTTCAAAAAGCCCCCCACGATGCAGGAGCGGAGAGAGAAGGGGGGATATATGCAAAAAGGCCGAACAACAGAAGGATGCTAGATGCAACGAGAAAGAGAAAAGAGGGAAATGACTAGCGACGTGATGCGCAAAGTTTGGCGTGTCAAGAGGCTCAAACGAGGAAGGAGCAGAGGCACTCGTGGTCGTTGGTTGAAGACAGAGCAGCACTTGAACAGCAAGCCGTGAACCACCAAGCGCCAAATCTGAAAATAGCCCACCAAGCCCTGTCACCACGCAATAACTCCACATAACAACAACTTCTCCTTTGACCATGACTCTGCTTTTCTACCATCCATCACTTCCATCCATCTCTCGCTCGCTATCACCCAAAACTGCTCCATCTGTCCACTCTGAGACCTGACTGCTCCTGCCTCGTACCCTCGCCAAGAGGGACCCTTTTGTTTCACTTCTATGCCACAAATCCCCGTATCCGGGTCACAAAGGAAAAGCATATCATCCATCCCTCTGAAACACTCTTCTACCTGTCATAACCTCGCACGTGTTCTCTTCTTTTCAACCGCTCTTCACAACTACCTCACATGTGTTTATCACTCGGATGGACTGAATGTTGAAAGATGACTATCGGTACGAGCACACGCGTTTCAGACTTTGACCATATATATCTTGCATCCGATTTGTACTTCCGAACGAGTGCATGCAAAGGGAGAGGGCAGAGGCCACTCATTCACCGCTTCTTGTCGTCTGATATTGTCCTCTTGTGACTGGCCTCATGCAATACCTACATAAGCGTGCGTCAAGTTTCATCTGGATGCCGCATCCAGACCTGCAATCGTTGGTCGAGATGCTGCAAGTACATGTCTGTGAGATAGACTGCATCCGAAGTGATCCCGATTGTTGATGTGGTCGGCATGTTCAAGGCTGGTTGGTGCACGTCTTCTTCACGATATCAGATGTCTACCGATCAGCAAGGTGAGACGATGATCCATGTACGAGATCCAGTGGGAAGGTGGAAATGGAAAGAGATGTCAAGTGTTTTTTTGGTGAAAGTTTCTTTGCTTTTCTCATGAAACCCATGCTTCCACTCTTTTGGTTTTCAAGAGCAGAATGGGTGATTGTTCAGAAAGACATGTGCACTGCCTGAAAGTTCGCCGTGCCCTGACATGTTGCTTTCTTCTTTTGATTCGACACAGCCCCCCTGCGCTTCTTTCCTTTGACCGTGCAAGTAACATCAACGCCCAGAAAAAGTTGTGCAAAAGTCGTTCATCGAAGTCAGTCCCCAACCGTAACAATTGTCTAGTAGAACCCTCTTTTTATTTGTAGGAGAATTTACATGACAACACCGGAGTTGGAGGCGATACGCTGCAGTATGTGTTAGTCTTGAGTGTTCCTTTGTCGTCCAGGGTGGGATATCTCTTACAGGCCAGAGCTCAGCGGCCTCCTTTCCGACGGGGCCAGTGATGGCGGAACCCTTCATCTCACCCTTGGGGTTGACGATGACACCGGCGTTGTCCTCGAAGTAGAGGAACATACCGTCGGCGCGTCTCCAGGGCTTTGACTGTCTGACGATAACGGCGGGCATGACCTTCTTGCGGAGCTCAGGCTTTCCCTTCTTGACGGTGGCCATGACCATGTCACCAACACCACCAGCGGGGAGACGGTTGAGGCGAGCACCAATACCCTTGACGGAGATGATGTAGAGGTTACGGGCGCCAGAGTTGTCGGCGCAGTTCATGACGGCACCGCTGTGTAGAAATTCGTGTTAGCCGCATGTTTCTTCTTTTCCGTCTTTTCTGTTGTGCATGTTCGGATGTGTCGTGTGTTTGTATTTTGAGGAGTTCAAGGAGTGTTCGGAGGACGATTGCGAAAGCGTTCGGAGGGCATAGCGATGCGCTGATGAAGGAGCAGGTGAAGAGAAATATTTTCGACGTACACAGGCAGACCCAAGGTCATTCTCAGCTTGTTACCGGAGGTGGAACCACGGCTGTAAAGGTCATTCTCGTCAGCATTTTCTCACTCATTCCGCAGTCGCCGTAGCTCTGTGTACACATACCCGCGACCCATTTTGACTGTTTATTAGTATGAACGGTGGGAAGTTGAAGGAGAGGGTGTCGCTTCGTTGCTGCTGGTTGAATCTGCGCCAAAGTCGAGAAATCGCCAGCCCGCCAACCGCCAAATTCTGTGCGCGGCACTTGCCGCGACTGTTCCGACCCACCAATCCCGATTAGGCAA
The DNA here is from genome assembly GCA_019775405.1 of Aureobasidium leucospermi. Taxonomy (NCBI): domain Eukaryota; kingdom Fungi; phylum Ascomycota; class Dothideomycetes; order Dothideales; family Saccotheciaceae; genus Aureobasidium; species Aureobasidium leucospermi. The sequence goes on from JACWFU010000025.1 coordinate 128,380, forward strand.
TTGAAGCTTTCGGCTTTCTCGACTCGGTCCCTTCCACAAGAACATCACTTCTTCCATGCATCAAATCACTAACAAGTTCTTTCGAAAATACTTCAATTCATTTTCTGAAAAAGTCGCAGTCTGCTGCAGTCTCTTTTCTTCTCGCTCTCCCCGGCTACAATGCATTGCAATCATCCATCTACCCACTTTCCTATCCAAGCAAATCATCCATAGCTCCGCCAGTCTTCTGTCCACCGTTTTGAGGAATAGCCGGACTAGCAGGAGTAGATGAAGTGGTCGTTCCCCAAATGCCAGCGCTAGCCTTTTGCTTGGCCATGTCTGCCATGGTAGGTCCCTTGTTGCTAGGTGTACCAGACTTCTTGATGTTAGACCCAGACAAGAGTGCAGCGAATGCATCTCCACTGGCCTTGGGCTTAGGAGCACCTCCGATTGGCGACTTGACACCAGGAGATGCCACTGTCGAAGCTGGCTGTGATTGAGCAGCATTGACAGATGTGAAGTAGTTGGGTTGTGCGGCTGAGAATCCGCCTGCTCGTGGTTGACCTGCCGACATGGGTGAGGCAATGTTCTGTGGTGGTGGTGCTGCGGCACCGGTAACGGGAGATGTGGTTGAGAAAAGATTGCTGAAGGCAGCGTTGTTGGTGCCTTGTCTTGGCTGAGGCTGTGCGAATTGAGTGTTGGGTGTTGCTGTAGACACTGGAGGTGCGATGGCTGTGTAGTTAGGAGTGTAGTTGGGCTTGGGAGCTGCTGCGAGTGCAGGGACTGGGGCTGCTGCTGGAGCGGCAGATTGGAAGTCGTCGAAATCGTCATCATCAGCACCACCAGACTGAAGAGCACCGAACCCATCATCGGCAGGCTGTTTGCCGTTGGAAGACATGGCAGGCATTGAAGGTGCTGCAAGGGTGGTCGGTTCATCGCCAAAGTCGAAGAGATCGACCTCGGGCTCCTTGGGTTTAGGAGGCTCGGGCTTCTTTGCTGCCGCGGTTGATGTTTTGGTTCCGGTTCTTGATGGCTCTGCCTTCCTTCGGGGTGGTGCAGCAGCACCTCCCTCATCGTACTCGTCGTATTCGTCAAATCGGTCTTGACCTCTGCTGCGACTCTGGCTTCGCTCTTCCCAATCGTCTTGGACTGTTTCACCTCCAAAGCCACCACCATCGCCGTAGACCTGTCTAGTGGCTCCACCGTATCCTTCAGTGGCGGACTCGCTACCGAAGCCACCGTACCTGCTGCTGGAGGTGGACATTGAGCCTCCAAGACCAGCACCACCCTCAACACCACTATATTTGTTTTTGTTCTGTCTGGCCTTCTTACGCTCAGATCGAATTCTGTCGACGTCGCTAAGAAGCTCGGTAAGCTCCTTTGATCGGTTGCGGACGTTGATGCCCTGGTCTTTGCCGTTCTGGTCAATGTAGTGGAATTGACGCAACATCTTGATGAGGGAGAGGTGGGATCGGACATCGTCGATAACTCTTTCGGAGCCGTTCTTGATCAGGAACTCGAGCAGTTGGAGGGCCTGTTACTGTTAGAGATGATCCGGGGGTTGCGACCGGCAAGTGTACCTTGTAGATCTGTCGCCATTCCTCGGCAGTCTTCTCGGTGAAGCGTTTGTAGATCATGGGCATGATCTCGTTGAGAATTTGACTGTAGCCTAGTCAGAAATTGAGGAAGCTGTATGTGGGCGCATGTTGGATCGTACTAGTTGAAAGTTCCGCTGGCAATGTCGTTCATCATGGTCGTGGATGCTCCCCAGGGCTCGTTGTTGGTGGCTTCTCGGACCTAAAGACTGGTTAGTGATCTAACCCGTGTATTGAAGTGCATCCCGAGCTGACCTTGGACTCCATCTCGGTGTAGTTCATGACAGCTGAATCGACATTAGTGCCCAGCCTCCTATTCGGGCTCTATACCACAAACATACCATTCTGCACTTTACGAACACCTGCCTTCAGGTCGTACAGTGTCAGATTGCTGACCTGATTCTTCAAACTATCGAAATCCATCTTGCGCCAGGGTTTGGTGTGATACTGCGCTTTCCGTTATAGAGATGACACGCTGTTGGTCGCGCTCAGGTTATATTGACGTCGCGGCGCCCCCGGATTCGACGGAGATGCCAAGTGTTGACAACGCTCTACTTTTGGTTTTCAACTTGTTGTAAACAACCAAGAGGCTTTGGCACCCACGAAGACAATACCGAGTTCACTTATCAAGGAGCACTAGGTATTTTACATGCTTGGTCTTCGTCAAGAAATCCAGTTATTCACAGCACTGACATACCACAATATTTAAATCTATGTGGTGTTCAACATCTCCTCTGGATCAGGTGCCGCAAAGACATGACCACCAGTCAAATACATTGATGGGCTTCAAATTTCTTTCTGTTCTTCCTTAGGATCAACAGATACCTATCTAATACGGCACGAGAAGACCGCAAACCTTCAAATTATATTGTATGGAATTATCATAGCTCTGCACTGCCAGAGGGCTTGATTGTGATTGTATGGGCTCCAAAAACCGTGTCACCAGCATGACCCTGTTCCAGCAACCGCCCCAACATTTCCATGACGAAAACACGAATGCAGAACACGACCTAATCATATCAAGCTCGAAGACTCGTCTGCGTATGTGATATCACTCGTTCGAGAATATCGGATTGGGCATGAGCTTCAGTTCTATGTTTGATTGTTTATCCGTGCATGGTGGCTTAGCCCCTCCTCTCTGTTATGAGCTACCTTAGGTAAGCTTCGAAGCTGCGTGGAAGAGCTGGCGTTTCGATCTGGTGAATGAGAAGCTCAACAAGAGCCACGCCTTTGGTCAATGGATTCGAGCAAAGTGAAGATGTAGTAACTGCATTAACATGTCACCGTCAGGAGATTAAAGAGCTTGCCTGACCTCGCTGAAACCCCGCAGAAGTGATGAGAAGTGGTGAGAAGATCTTCAACAACAGTGATGTAGTAGGCAAGCGGTAATTCCCGAAGCAGCCCCTCCTTCAGATTTCACTTGTTGCCCCGCCGCTTCTAGCTCTTCTTCCGCATCATCTTCCACATGTTCTCTCTCCGAAAGACCCCAACCACTTTCATCAACAACTCCTTCAAACAACAAAGCCGACTTTTCTCAGCTTCATCCGCAAACATGGTTCAAAAGGTTTACTTCGACTGCACCTGGACCGGTCCTCAGGTCAACGTCGACCAGAACGGCAAGCCCACCAACACCGACCGTGAGGTTAAGCGTAAGTTGAGAGCATAATCCATCATCAATTCACTGCAGAAAGGCTGACCCAACCCACAGAGCGCTCCGGCCGCATCAACTTCGAGCTCTTCGACGACGTTGTCCCCAAGACCGTCGAGAACTTCCGTGCTCTCTGCACTGGCGAGAAGGGCTTCGGCTACTCTGGCTCCAAGTTCCACCGTGTCATCCCTGACTTCATGCTCCAGGGTGGTGACTTCACCCGTGGCAACGTGAGCGTTTCCGAGTCCATCGACCATTCCACTCCATCTCTAACAATCCATCACAGGGCACTGGTGGCAAGTCCATCTACGGTGAGAAGTTCGCCGACGAGAACTTCAAGCTCACCCACAACAAGCCTTTCATGCTCTCCATGGCCAACGCCGGCCCCAACACGTATGTTCACATCTATATGAAGCTTCGATCAGGCCTCCCAGCTAACACATCCCCTCCAGCAACGGCTCTCAGTTCTTCATCACCACCGTCGTTACTAGCTGGCTCGACGGCCGTCACGTCGTCTTCGGCCAGGTCCCCTCCGGTGATGTCGCCTCCATGTCCGTCATCAAGTCCATCGAGGCTTGCGGTTCCTCCTCCGGTGCCATCCGTGGTGGCGGTTCCCCTCCCCAGATCACCGCCGCTGGCGAGCTCTAAGCGTGTCGTCCATTAATCATGGCAAAATAGAATACGAGACATGAACTTGCACAGAGAGAGGAAGGAAAAACAAAGAGTCAACTCTTTTAAGCACCATGATGTAGTTTTTTGACATTTAAAACGAAAGCAAAAAAGTGCATTTTTCTCCTTGCTTGATACTTCCCACCATGCCGCCGTGACGAACCACTTGCGACAAAATATTGCTACAATCGACCTTTTCTACTGTTCTTGATGTCTATTTACAACCAGCACGAACGAGAACCAGACCTGCCGATCACTGTCACTCTATTATCGCCGACACACTTCTCAACCTCAACCCCGCACAGCTGGTACTGTATACCAATAATCAATAATGACGTGCGAGGGTGCTTCGGCCGACTCAACACAACAAACCAAACGATCAACCATTTCTCACAAGACAAGAGTCATAGATCCGCCCCGCACCTCCCATCGCAACGATCAACAAAGACAACCCCTTCCACAAGTCACCTCGCCTTGCCCCTACACGGAGCGAAAACGACTTGATCACTTCCAGCCCAACGGCCAGATATTTTAAATGTAGATGGTTACATTAAACCCACTCGACTGCTATAAATACCCAACGTCACAAACATCGTCCCTCCATGAATAAGTATACCTGTCTGCCCTCCCTAGGACATTTGTTGAGAACGACAATACCATTATCAATCAATTAATCCTCTATCATCCTTGAAAAAGGTTTTTGAACCATGCAATGCACTTATAGTTATGATTCTTAGATGATGCTTCCTTGATTCTGTAACAATAAATGTCGAACTTGAAGAAGGCATCTATCCTAGATCCCGAAGGTAGACGAACATAAAAGTACCCCAAAGCGCGAAAGTTTGCCGGAAAGGAAATATATGGGACTGTGAATGTGCATTTCTTGCTTTCCTTTCCGCAGGGTTTGACTGGGATGATGGATATTGAATTTTAGTGTTGGAGGAGAGCGATGAAGGGCTACCTTAGCATCTTAAAAGTTCTATGTAGGTGGGTGGCTTGGATGTATAAATATCGGAAGCGGATGAGGTATTGGATTTGGGGAAGCACATAAAGACTCGGTGTGGTTAGAGGGATGAAACAAGAACGAAGAGGGAGAAACAAGATTGGAGAGTATGGTGAATAAAAAGAGACTTGTAAGAGAAAGTTATTGCTATTCCAAAGGAATGATCATGGGGGTAAGTAAAACCCTTTCGCTCGCTCTTGTTTCATCTGTTGAAGGAAGAACTTCTGGGTACTATAACTATGTTAAAAAATGGGAAAACTGAGGAAAAGAGGACAAATAAAGTAGAGTATTCATAGGGGAAATCACTGCCATTGCCCCTTTTGTTGTGGCCATCCTTGCCGACTTCAACTCATCCCACTCCCGCAAACGCCTTTCCACGCGTGTCGTTTATGAGTCGGCGTCGTGAAACTCCTCGTCGAAACCTTCGACACTATCTTGACGGTGAATGACGGGTTGCAAAGGCTCCTTGAGATCACTCATGGTGTTCAAGGGGGATGCCTTCTGTTGTGCGGGCTGCTGAGGTGCGGCACCACCAGCGTGACCGAAATCAACGAGGTTGCTGGGTCCTTGTGAGACAGACTGGAATTGTTGTGGTGCTGGCGCTTGTTGCTGGGGAGGCTGTACCTGCTGTGGTGAAACAGCTGCGGGAGCTGGTGCGGAAGCTGCTACGGGAGCTTCGGATCTAGGTTGTGCTTCGGCTTGAGGAGCTTGAGCTTTTTGGCCTGGTAGGATGGGTGCAATGGCAAGGACTTGCTTGACAATCTCATCAGGGGTCTTGCCGTCACTGTGATGCATGTGTTAGTGGTTTGACGTAACCGTGAATGTTGGAGGAAGGCAAGACTAACATGGCAGCGTCAATAACCCAGTCCAGGTTCTCTTCTCCGTCCAAATCTCCCGGGCCATTGCTGGCGCCAGCTCTCGTCTTACGGAAGAGCTTAGGGTGCCACTCTCCATGTTCTCCACGCTCTGCTGCCTCCGCGCGCTGGCGATCTTCGATGAATGACTTCTCGTCGGTAGCGGTCCTTTGGTCGGCGACCTTGATGGCCTTGGTGACCTTGTCCCATAATCTTTGCGATTCGCGATCGGATTGCTCCTCGAGAGGGCGGGCCTTGGGGTATGAGGGTTTTGCGTGAGATGCGTCGAAAATGAGCTCTTTCTTGCCCGTCTGCTGCGTGTCAGAACGTATTTACCTCTGTCAGGGCTTGTCCATAACATACCGTCAGGTTCTTGATGTACATCTCCTTGTCCCAGTAACCACTGAACTCGAACAGATTCTTTCCACTCTTGGTGTCCTTGATATGGCCGCCAATAGCATTGTATGTTCCAGTCATCCACCCCTTGACCTTGAAGTCAATCTCGGCTTCCAGACCCAACTCCGGGCAGCGAACGTAGGCGTGGTCACCGAGCTCGTATTTCATCTTACCGAAAAGGATTCCTCTGGCGTACATGTTTGGCTGGGTAATGAAGTATCGCTCGTTGCGGTTCAACAGACGCATGACTGCAATGCCTTCCATGAAACTGCCGACAGAGTTGCCCAAGAATCTGCTTCGGGGTTTGAGGGTGCCATCAACGCGGATGTGGTGCTCGGGGGCCATGAAGAAGTAGCTCGACTTGGGAGGGTGGTGAGATGTTTGTTCCGAGATGTAATAGCCACGAGTGTTGTCGGGGTAGTCCCAGTATCCGGTAAAGGTTTCGCCGAGAACGGGGTTCAAAGGCTTCTTGACACCACTGTGTGTTCGTTAGCTGCTGACCGCTGCCTAGAGCTGGAACAAACTCACGGAGGCTTGATGTGCCATCCACTGAGGTAGAACTTGGTCACGGCGACAAAGCGCTCGACTGGGTCATCGATGCCGGGTAGAGTGAGCAGGATTTCGGGGTGTGCCATGAAGTTTGTGATTCTCTCGAGCATAGATCGCGGCTCGAGGATGAAGGTGGGCAGCGTCACTCTGCTGAGGTCGGCGCCTGGTCGCAGCTGGCTGATGATGTGTGACAGGACTGTTTCCTCCCATTTAGCTGTTTGCCTCGTTCGGGGTGGTTTAGGCAGCGCATACCATTGCCCTGGTCCTGGTCGACGACAGTCTCATCGTCGGCGGTAGTGTCCGGGCGGTCACCCTCGACGGACGATCTGTTGCCTGCGGTGTTCCTTCTCAGTCCGAGAGTCATTTTGTGAGGATGAAAAACTTGTACGAACTAGCAGCCGAATGGCGTCTATGCGAATGTCCAAGAACCATGGTCGTATTTTATTAATGTCCCCTTGTCACGCTTGTTGCGAAGGAAGGATCTGTGCACGCCGCCGTCGGGGCTTTGTTACTAATGGTGGATTTATTGTTGATCAAGGTACTTTTGTCTTGGTCTGTCACTCGTTTGAACTCGCTGTTTTTGCAGATAGAGCAATGAGTTCTGTCGTCGTCACTTAAAACGTTGGCCCTGTTACGTAGGTATTTACAGCCTTCCAGCTCCCTTGCCCATCCCGCTTGTTTGTTCCTGCCGCTCCGAGGGTTTGACTTCTGCCTACGTCACGGAGCCTTGGCAATAGCTGCCTTTTCTGTGCTATTCCTCAAGCTTCAATATCATCGAGAGAGCAACATGGCGTAGAATGAGGCTACATATTCCCCGACTACGGCATACTCTGCAGCGATGCCCGATGGCCCATCATACTGGAATACGTATCAGATCCTAGATGCACCTGACAGCAGCTCCTCAAACTTGGCACAGGCAGGAGCTCTCGGATTGACCCCTCATTCGCCGTATCCCGTATTCATCGTCGCCTCCAACCCAGACTCGCAATAATTTCCTCTCTTATGGCAATCTTGCGATTCCACGCACGCTGTTGATTGCAACTCCGCTGTCCGAACCGTCGTGCTCTCCTTCGGGTAAAACATGTCCGCATACCGAATAGTCTCGTCGGCAGTTCGGATGCGCAGGCTGCCGGCGGTGAGAAGGCAGCTCGACTCGTGCCCCTCTTGTCACATGTGATTTGCTCGAAGCCTTGAATTTGCGAACATATGATTGGAATACGTCTTTGCATGGGCATCCTTCTTGTACTGGTATTGATGTTGTTCATTACTTCATAAGCTTCATACTCTATGCTTCATCAAAGCCTCGTTCCTTTATGCCTTTGAAGGATCGCTGGAGACGGTCTTCTCGACCAGCTTTGCATCAAACTTCTTGCGCTGCTCTTGGAGTTTGCCCATGAAACCATCATCAGCAGTCTTGTTGCCTTCGTGATCCCACTCTTCAATGTGTTCCTCAATCAAGCCCTGGCTGTTGAGCTTGAAAGTCAACTTGCTGTTGACAGTCTTCTCAGTACCCTCCTTCTTGAACGGAATAGGTGACTTGAAGACGTAGTACTGGGTCAAGTTCAACTCGAGCTGAGAAGGTGTTGATGATGCAAGAACTGCGACCTCTGTACGGATATTAGTATCAATCAAAAGCTGAGAAGAAAAGTGGCCACGAACCCTTTGTTTCGCTACGCGCAAAGATCTTGGGCATGCCGTTGAACTGCGACATGATGCTCTCCTTGCCCTTTGCAATGCTGACAGGGTCATGGAAGACGGCAGTCTCTGCATAGTGGGTGTAGCTCTGCTCATTGGGCTCTGCCTGGTATAGCTTGAGGATATCGGTGATGAACTTTTGCTCCTCAGAAGTGGCCTCTCTGGTGGCGTGAGTGCCTTGCGAGGATTGGGTGAAAGCCATGTTTGCGTGATTGTGTATTTGGTTGCTGATGTTGTTTGTGAATTGGAAGAAGTTTATTGAAGAGCCTCTTCAAGCACTTAAGAATGTTCTATGTTTTGATGACGGACACCATGATGGCGAGCAGACGTCATGATTTGGGAGATCGACCAAAATGGCATGGACAAAGAAGCCTCCAGCCTTCTAGACGTCAGCGGACCCCTCCTGCAGTGTTGGATTTGCTGGACCCTCTATCGGTTCATACCACCCTGCAGGTTTGTCCAAACAACGTTCAAAGTTGTGAGATGCTGTGCTTTTGTATCAGGCAAAAGGAAAGCTGTGTTGTAGTCAGCGAGCAAAAGGTATGGACGACTAGGGGATCGAACCCTAGACCTTCAGCATGCAAAGCAGACGCGCTACCACTGCGCCAGACGCCCATTCATGAAGAAATGCGTTGATTGAGAGACACTAAGAACATATTGCTGCTCGTGGTGAGCACGAGCTTCACATGCTATCACCAGTCCGAGCTTCTTCACCTTCTCAGATCGTCTCCGTCACCACCGTACCCGCTGGAAGGATGAGGCTCAAGGACACGCCGCTTCCGACAGTGAAGCTGCCAACTTGAGTACATACCACAAGCACGCCTTCAAGCACATCCATATACCACGACCGTAAAGAACATCATGACTCCAAGCATCAAAGCGGCCCTCATAATCGTTGACCTTCAGGAAGACTTCTGTCCACCGGTTAGTCTCCACCAATCTTTGAGCTCAGACCCGCGGCGTTACCCAGGCGCACACCTACTCCTTGGGTCGAAATGACTTTGAGAAATCTTCTGCTTGGCCAAAGAAATCGCCGTCGTCGCGTACCGTGTTCTGAATTCTCTGACATGTTGCGCAGAAAGGCAGTCTTGCCGTGACTGATGGCCGGTCCATTGCTCCCGTGATCAATGACCTTCTCAAACTACCATGGACTCTCCGTGTAGCGACAAAGGACATGCACCCTAAAGACCACATCTCTTTCGCATCACAACATCCTCCGCCGAACAACAAGCCCTTTGAGTCGTCCATCACTATCGCCAACCCTCACAATCCTGAAGAGACCCAGACAACAAATCTATGGCCAGATCACTGTGTCGCTGGCTCACCAGGTAGCGAGTTGATCCCAGAGCTCGATGTCAGCAGATTAGACGAGGTTGTGGAAAAGGGTCAAGACAAGAGAGTGGAGATGTATTCGGCCTTCTGCACACCTTTTCTAAATCCAAAGATTGTCGAGACTGGTTTGGCAAAGACGTTGAAAGAGAAGGGCGTCACACATGTCTTCTGTGTTGGCCTAGCAGCAGATTTCTGCGTCAAAGCTACTGCTATCGATGCGGCCAAGGAGGGCTTCGAAACCGTCGTCATCCGCGAAGGCACAAAAGGCGTCGAACAAGGCGACGAGGCAGACAAGAAGCTTGCACAAGAGTTAAAAGAGAACAACGTCAAGATGGTCAGCGTCGACGGACCCGAGGTCGCTAAGGTCAGAGACCTGCAGTAGACTTGCAGGGTCCAAGTCATCAAAACTAGGTATGTGATCACTCTTTCCTTAACTCCTCCCCGACCTAGCATGATGTTTTACACAAAACGAAAATCAAAATCCCTGAGGGCTGTCACGATTATTACTCTGACGGCCCGAGGATTACAACCTTTTACTCTGATACACTATCAACCATATTCCTCTCTCTTCTTTCGCTTGAGAATGAAACAAGAGCTAACTTGCTCACAGTCAGATCAAAAAAGTTGCACGTTCAGCTGCCTTGTCAAATATTACCTTGTCCAGACATGGGCACAGTAGTCCTCACGTCGTAGGTGATGATCGATCTACATGCATCAAGGTAGGTCTTGGGAAATGGTATAAATATAGGATTGAGCGTTGCGCGGAAAGATCCACGGGTCTAGTAACCATCTAATATCCTCGTGGAAGATCTAGGAAACTATGCTCGGCTCAAATGCTCGCTCTGAATTTCCTTACGTAAAAGACACTTGCAAAAAATACAAATTTTCAATCCTTCAAGAACTCTTTCGCATTGACTCGTGACTCATTTCGTCAAACAAGATGTCTCTCAACAGCATCGAATCGCCAGACCTTCTGCTGTTGGCAGAGGCGGCGTTATCTCAATCTGAGTGTGATGGGATAGTCAAGAAGTAGGTGGCGAAGAAGAGGACGTATGGATGGGGGGAGGTGTTATTTTCGATTGTGGTTGGAGGAGGGGGTGGAGAGTGCAGTATGGGAATGTCATGATATCCTTTCATACCTTCTTCTACATAGTCTGCTACATAGCCAAAAAATTCTCACGCATCATCACTCTATATCAACCATCTCTTGATCTACCCTTCCCATCTCCTTGATAACCTCCTCCTGCAACACTCTCACAGCCATAGCAGCACCCCTAACCTCCGCCTCCTCTCTACTAACACAATCTCCCACTTCAACAACCTCTCTCCCTCCGACTAACACCTTACACCCCCACCCTCCTTCTCCATCCCCCTCAGCCACATACTCTACACCATTCATATTCGCCAACATACCCAACCTCTCCCTCGGAAACCCAACAGCCACACCCTCTTCCAAAAACCTATCCATCAAGTCCAGCAATCCTAGTTTCTCCACAAAGGCTTCGCAGGCGGCGAGACTGCCTTGTGAGTCCATGTAGATTGCACCGAGCAGTGATTCGAGAATATCAGACATCCATTTTGGGGATTTCAGGCGTATGAGGTCGGGCCATGGGTATTCGTGTCCTTTGTGCAGTTGTTGCAGGATCTGTTCGCGTAAGGGTGTATATCTGTGCAAAGCGGTTTGACGTTGTATATGCACGCTACTGCCACAGCGTAAGAAATCATAGAGGTGATATTCATATCCTACGTCCTCCAATTTCACCTCTTCGGCTGCAGAAGAAGTAGACATGGCTTCCAGGCGAGGAACACAGAGGGAAAGTTCCAGACTGCATATCCCCAAGATATGAGCATTTGCCAGTGCTTGTCTCATTCTGTGCATTTCGTGGTTCTTTAATGCTGGTTTTGCGGCGAAGATTGAGGGGACGAGGATTTGGTCTAGTACTGCGTCGCCTAAGAATTCGAGGCGTTCGTAGGATAGAGCCTCGGTAGAGGAGAAGGAGGAGTGGGTTAGTGCTTCGAGGAGTAGAGAGGGATTGACGAATTTGTAGCCGATGAGTTGTTCGACTGTGCTGAGGAATGGCGGAACGCTAGGAAGAGAAGGCGTGTTGCTGAGCAGGATAGACAGACATGATGAGTGAGGGAGCCATTTTTCGTTAGGCAGGAAGATTCGGATGCAGGATAGTGCGCCTTCGAGACCTTTGTCGATATAGGAGGCGCCAATTAATGCTTCCACAACATCTGCCAATGTCTTCGTACTCCTGTCCACTTTCTTCTCATCCTTTTCTGCGCCATCGGCGGGCAATAGTGGTGGCTTCCAATGGTTTCCAGTAAATTTCGTGGTGGAGATATATCTGTCTACCCCACTGCTCAAGCATGCGCGAGAGAGCGATGCATTGCCATTCGTCCTTCCTTTTTCTGCAGTAAGGTAGCTTTCTGGCCATTCGGGATGCTGAGCCGACAGCTGTATGTGCGTGCAATATTTCAACACTGCATCACCAAGATATTCAAGCCTTTCGTAGCTGGCGGTAAAATCGGCATTACCTGATGTGGTGGCTTCGATGATGAGTTGCAGATTCGTAAAGCCAATTGGTGCCAGGAGCGTGGTTTGAAGACGAGCGGCGAGAATGGCGGCTTCAATTTTGTGGAGAATGGAAGGTATACAAGCGGCGAAGAAAGAATATCCGACTGGCAGGACATCGATTGTGCATTGGGAAGTCGCGAGCTGCTCGCGGGTGAGTTTGTTCTTCTTTGATTCCTCGGTGACTTGGGTCAGGAAGTCGCGTTTCTTGGGGAATCTGGTGACTTCCAAAATCTGTTGAGATTGACCTTGTATACTCTCGAAAACATATGTTCGGCCTTGCTGGCCGTTAATACGCACGAGGCCGACATCTGCGGCTGATCGAACAGTAGAGAGCACTTGACTCGCTGGCAGGCTTTTTCTGCTAAGCTGGGCTCGATCTTGATTATCCAATGGTTCGAACATTGCGGCGTAGTTTCCTTTTGCATCTGCGATATCAACAGGCGACAACACTGAGAGCAGAATAGTTTCGGTATCTCTTCGTTTCTGAGCGATTTCATCAACGCTTAATGTGCATGGTTGGCCAGGCCCAATCTTCGCAACACCGCTGACAGACATGCTCAAATGCAATTGAATAGCGTCAATCTTCGGACATTCAATAGGTAAGAACATCGCCATCGAGATGCTAGGCTGACCCTCAATCTCAAGCTCGACTGTATGTCTAAACCAAGAGTTTGCTTCACCTAGTGACCAAGGATCAACTCTCTTCGCGACTGGAATCAGACCAGGTCGATTTTGACGTGCCTGGTCAGGAGTCTGGATATGAGGTGGGAGCAAATGATCATTCAGTAGGCCAGCTTGATGCAATACTACGCAAGCTTGGAAAGCCGCATCCTTCATGGCTGCTCTTTCGGTACGCCAGCCATGTGCACTGACAGCTTGTCGATACTTCTTGTTCACACATGATGGTAAGAGGACATTCGCAGTGACAAGAGCTTCTGCATCTGTTCGACAGTCAAATACTGGTCGATGGTCGACATAGCTGGTGGTTTGAAGCGTAGCGCAGAAATGGTAGAGATGCGACTTTGCATTGTCGAGAGTGAGGAGAGCGCCTGTGCTGGGTACTTCATATTTTCTGCCATCCGCTTCGTGAACTTGCTCAAGTTGTGCTGCCAGCTGAGCATTTCTGTATTCGTCTTCATATGCTGCTTTCATGCGGTCTTCGAGCTGATTCCACTTGGAAGGTTCACCCTTGATGTCATCGTCCGCCAGCAGGATGATGTATTTTGAGTCCTTCTTTCTTGCTCTACCGCGTCTTTGAACGAAAGACACGAGGTTGAGAGGAGCGTCAAAGCATATGACTGTTTGGCAAGAAGATATGTCAATACCTTCTTCAAGCACACTTGTCGCAATGATCAGGTTCTTCTTTCCTATCCGAAAGTCGTCCAGAGTCTGTTGCTGTGCTTTCAAGTCGTTGATGTCACCAATGGTCGACTTTTTCTTGGATGAGTTCGAGCCTCCAACAAACGTGCCGATATTGAATAGTTGTGACATCTCTGGTATGGAGGTCAGATATTCTGCCAAAGCTGCAACAACAGCCCTTTGCTCAACAAAGATAATTCCAGTGAATGAAGGACCAGATTCTTTTCTCAGTATTTCCAGAAGCACCTGAAGTTTTGGACTTGCAGTCGAGTCCGAGATGACAGAGTCCACACGTAGACCACTGACAATCTGTGCAAGATGGCCTTTTTCCTTGTCCGAAAGTTCCGGCATCCACGAAGCATTGTTTTGTTGAATACCTGCGAGGAACTTGTCACGGCAAGCTTGGATGTATGTCTCCGATGCTGATAGGCTGATGTCTCTGGCGATGACTTCTGCACGCGTTCTCAGCGCTCTAAGCTGATCTGTGCAATAAGTCTTGCGCGACATAAGTATCTCGTTGACACTAGTTTTCATGTCCGGACCTCCAGTTTCGATGAGCTCGACAAGGTATGGATCTTCGCGTATCTTGTATTGATGGATGATTGTAGTCAGAGTTTCTCGCAAAGAGTTGGGAATGTCGGGTGCCTCCTGACTTTGGAAAGACATCTTCATGAGCTCTGGGATATGTACGTATTGCATCAATTCTGATCTGTGCAGTCTTGGTGTGATGGCGTGACTGTCCATGTTCGTCTCAAGTACTTCTAAACCTCCAGCTTTAGCGTTCATCACCGGACTAGCACTGAGACCTAGGATTCTTGGTACAGATTGCCCGGCATCTTTGGCAGGCCGATAGAACTGCTGCATGATCATGTTAGAAGCATGCTTCTTGGTGCAATGATGTGCTTCGTCCAAGACACACAGCGAAAGTCTCTTCATGGCAACGAATCCGTGGCAGAGAGCATCGTAGAGGACACCGTAAGTGCTGATGATGATTTTCATATCCTTGAGAACGCCATCCGATACTGTTTGATCGGTCCATCTGTCGACGCCATCCTCGCTTGTGAGGAGTCTTGTTTGATATGCCGGCAAGTTTGTTTTGACTGACTTGTAATGTTGATGACAAAGGGCGACTGTGGGGGCCAGAAACCACACAAGTTTGTCTGGCTCGTCCAGTTCCAGTTCTGCTCTTGCCCTAGCAAGGGCTCTATGGCACGCGGTGGCTTTCGTCAAACCTTCTCGATAGTATCTTCGTTGTTCTTGTAAACGATGACTTACATGTGTGTTTTACCAGCTCCAGTGTTTAGCACAACGATGGTGTTCCTCTTCAGACTCTCTGCGAGCATCTCGTCTTGGTATGCACGAAGCTTGAAGATTTCATTATCGTCGTCGTCGAAAGATCTGACATTGATGGTATCTTTCTCAGCTTCCGGTACATCGCTTAACCCATCGTCTTCGATTGTTGGCTTGAAGAAAGCATCGTCCTCAATACGCTTTGTATCGCTAACGTCCTCTGCGAGAGAGGACGTTGGCGAAAATGGTTCTGACATTGCTTCACCGTCTTGACTGACCCCTAGCTGTTGAAAGCTAGCGGTGAGTGCTTGATAAGAATACATATTCGCGAAGACACGTCACAGACCAGCTATTTACGTGCCGCAAGTCTGCAAGGTGCTGTCGCGGCAATATGAGAAAGATGAGCTTTGACCTGCGCGGAGAGAATCTGCACAATACTGTGAAATCGTGCATAATTATGCACTCTTTGTGCCTGCCATGGAAATCGTATAACCAGCTTGAAGATAAGCGGACGCTTGTGTGTAGCAGCTAATGGTGGGTATATGCAATAGATTCAATTCGTAAATTTGGTATATACAACAAAAAAAAGACATCATAATATCAAGACAAGTCATCAACAACTTCACATTTTCACCAGTCACCAGCAAAGGTAACAGTCTTGAGCTTCAAGAACTCGTTGAGACCGTACTCGTGGTTGAAGCGACCCCAACCAGACTTCTTGACACCACCGTGAGGCAGACCAGCTTCGTCGTGTACAGACATCTGGTTGATGTGCACAGCACCACTGTCGATTTGTCTGGCCAGTCTAATACCTCTTTGCAGGTCCTTGGTGAAGATGGCACCGGATAGACCGTACTCGGTATCGTTGGCGTAGTTTACAGCTTCCTCGTCAGAGTCGACGGTAAGAAGTGATACTGAAGGACCAAAGGACTCGGTGTAGTAGAGGTCCATCTCCTTGGTCACATCCTGAACAACGAAGGGACGAAGACGATGTGCGTTTGTCTCCTTTGAGTTGATATCGCCGTAGAGGAGCTTAGCGCCCTTCTCAACGGCATCCTTGACAAGCTTTTGGTTCTTCTCGACAGCAGGTTTGGCAACCAAAATGGGAGCCTCGCCAGAGTCGGGGTAGATCTTTGCGATGGCGCCCTTGAGAGCTTCTGAGAAAGGCTCAAGGATGGATTTGTGGACAATGATGCGCTCGGTAGACATGCAGATTTGACCGGCGTGGACAAAGGCACCCAGAGCGCACTGGAAAGCGGCATTCTCAATCTCTGCATCATCAAGGACAAGAGCAGAAGCCTTGCCACCCAGTTCCATCAGACAGGGCTTCAGGTTCTGACCAGCTTTGGCGGCAATGATGGCACCAACGGCAGTGCTGCCAGTGAAGTTGACTTTCTTGATTTCGGGAGCCTCGATGAGGTGGTTGGTGACAGCGGCGGCGTCGGTGGTGCGGTGGTAGAGAACGTTGAGGCAACCAGCGGGAAGACCGGCCTCGTGGAAGACACTTCCAATGGCCCAGAATGAGCGAGGCGATAGCTCGCTTCCCTTGAGAATGCAGGTGTTGCCAGTAGCCAGGGCGTAGATGACGGCTCTCAGACCCAGGATGTAGGGAGCATTCCAAGGGGCAATGCCCAGAATGACACCGTAGGGCTCCTTGAAGACCAGAGCTCCACCATCTTGAGTCTGAGGAATCATACCAACGATGCCACCGATGCGGCCAGCGACATCTCTGAACATCTCGACTGTTGTGGGCAGATTAAATTGCTTTACAATGAAATCAGGGGCACCCGTCTCTTCCATTTGGTATCCGGCCAGCTCGTCCAAGCGGCTCTCCATGATGTCTGCAGCCTTCAAGAGGATCTTGCGGATCTCTGTGCTCTTCAACTTCTTCCATGACTTCCAGGCGCGTTGGCATGAGTCTACGGCTTTTTGGGCGTCTTCGACCGAGGCAGAAGAGCAGCTCCATAGCTTCTTCTCAGTCTTGGGTGAGTTGACATCGAAGGTGGTTTCGGTGACGACTTCCTTGCCGTCGAGCCAGAGGGGACTGTGGAGAGAGTGTTAGTCATCTTCGTCTTCCTTTCCGGCGTCTGATGGCTTAGCACTTACACTGTGTAGTCTGCCATTGTTGTATGCTTGAATTCCGAGTATGCGACGAGCGATATGAACAGAAAAGACCCCTGGATAAATTCGAGGACGCGATAGTATTATCAATCAATCAATTCCTCTCGGCGTTTAGCAGTAATGAGACAATAATCAATGAGGCGGGATGAAAGTGGGGGGTAGGGCAGACGCGACTCGTTCGGCTTGACACTCGGCATTCTAGCCATCCATGCCCACTTACCGATTGTCTCTCTTGGACATGCCGCGACGGCATCTAATGATCATACACAACAACTTCTACGCCCGGCAGATATTTCGAAGAACAAGGGAAGCATTAGACTTCAGAGGTCGTGAGGAAAACATGCAGGGACGGTCCGTGGCGGGCTAAGAATCGTCCGATTTTCCGAGAGCCTCGATATGCGCCCGTTGAGCCTTGGCTGGTGCTGTGCCCGAGTCTTCGATATTGATCATAAGACAAACACACGAGCAACACAGAACTTGAGCGACATGGATAAGGCATCAAATGATTCTCTTGAAGGGTATCGTTTCTACTATATCTACTCTTTAGAGTGATCTAGCTATTTCCAAAATGGTACCTTGGCCAGCCAAGGGCCAATTCCAAACATCTTCCCATCGTCATGAAGGTCATGTAGGTATTACAGTAAGTCATCCAAACGTATCAATAGCACATCTAAGAGCGCTTGCCGAAGGCCTTGTCGAAGTTGACGAGGGTGAAGCGGTACTTGATGTCGTTCTTCTCAAGACGCTCAAGAGCAGTCTTGCAACCCTCCTCGCTGACGTCGATGGTCTCTACCCAGGACTTGATGTTCTGCTTTGAGGCGAGCTCGAACATGGCCTCCATCTCAGGACGGTTACCGATGTGAGAGGCTCCAATCGAGCAACCGTTGCCGGCGAACTGCTGGGCCATGAGGGTAGGGATGGGCTTGTCACCGAAACCGACCATGTGGAACTTACCCCAGACCTTGAGGGTGCTGAAGTAGTCGTCCAAGTTGAACTGGTCAATGGCGTCGGCGGTGTTGATGACGAAGTCGAAGGCGAACTTGTAAGGCTCGTTCCAACCCTTCTCCTTGGTGCAGATGAACTCCTTGGCACCCATCTTGAGAGCATCCTCCTTCTTGCTGGGAGAGTGCGAGATGGCGTAGACCTCAGCACCGAGAGCCTTGGCCCAGAGGAGGGCGAAGTGACCGAGACCACCGATACCGATGATACCAACCTTCTTACCAGGGCCAGCACCGAGGCGGACCAGAGGAGAGTAGACGGTCAGACCAGCGCAGAGCATGGGAGCGGCGATCGAGGTCTCGAGGTTGTCGGGGATCTTGAAGACGAAGTAGTCGTTTGCACGGATGTGCGAGGCGTAACCACCTTGCGAGATGGTGCCATCAGGGTAGGGTGCACCGTAGGTGTCGATGGAGTTGGGGCAGTAGTTCTCCTGGTCAGCCTTGCAGTTGTCGCAGGTCAAGTCGGCACCAATCTGAGCACCAACACCGACTGGATTGTTGTTAGCATGGTTTGTTTACAGATCGAACTATGGACTGAACGAACCTCTGTCGCCGACCTTGCAGTTCGAGACCTTGTCGCCGACCTTGACGACCTTGCCAATGACCTCGTGGCCAACGCAAAGAGGAAGGGGGGCGTCACCCCAACCTCCAGTGATGGTGTGAAGATCGGAAGCGCAGACACCACAAGCCTCAATGGCAATGTCGACATCGTGCTCCTCGAACTTCTTGAGCTTGAACTCGCCCTTCTTGAAGTCAGACCTGTGAAGCGAATGTCAGTATTGCGTTGCTGTGATTGACAAATCTCCGTGTAAGTTACTCACCACTTCTTGTGGTCGTGGATCATGAAGCCCTCAGCGGTTTCCGGGTAGCCCATATTTGCGGTATTTGTGTTGATTGAAGGTTTGGGAAAGAGGTGTAAGATAAGTTGTATGTGAGAATTGAGCAAAGAGGAGCAGCTCGAAATCCTTTTGTAGCCGGGAAAATATTGGGGCAGAGGAGCTTCCTCTCAACACAGGTGGGGGTGATCTCATACAGCAGCTACAAGCGCATTCGACGTAATTGATCAAGCCGTTTCTGTCACCGCGGAAACTATGGCTAAGATAGGAGGAGATGCTCGATTTCCAGATCGCATACTGAGCCGCATCGTAGAAGCTCTTTCTACATGACCTATCTTCTTTCCCATCTCTTCCAGCCATTGATGCTCTTGAGCAGTTCAAAATCTGTTATTCTATGTACCTACCCCAATCAACAGTCCGCTCTTGGCTCGTTCGTTATCGGAAGAATTGGAGGGGCACATTTTGCCTGATTTCCTCCACCAATGAACGATGATGTAACGGATGGATTTCTCAAAGATGTCATTCTGACTTTGTGAACAGATGCAGCCTCAAATCTTCGATCGACAGCTTCAATGAACATGCTTCACGGCCCGGCTGGGTTAATCACTGCGGCAGGCAGGCCGGTATTGCCCCAGCGAACTCAATTCGCTACAGACCAAAGCTGACTTATTCCCACAATTCTGAGGTTCTCAGGTTGCCAAAGAACAGGCAAAAGTTGCTGGAGAGAGACTCCGATGAGGCGAAAGAGGGGCATTATTTGTGGAGTTTTGGCGGAGCACGGCCCGTCATGCGCAGCGAGCTCCTTGAACTCAGCTCCACTCCACGTGGTTGCAAACAAGACAAACTCCTTGTGAACTTGCCAGCAGCAACGACCCAAGCACAAGCAACGTGCTCAACATGAAGACCTGCTGGAGAACAGATGTCCGCTGAGGATAGCCGTCGAGTGACACTAGGCCTGCTTTCTCCTGGTGTATGTATGTAGCACGCGCTTTCTCGAAATGGAAAGCCGAGCACTACTTGCCAAGATTATCTCGACTGACTGACAGCACGTTTTTCGACCTGCGAAGGATGGCATCCTAATCTCCCCGACTTGTTGAGGCTCAGCAGAGGCTGACCTCAGGAGGTGATTCTGGTGTTGGCGTTCGCCGCGCTCCCAAACTCTTGTCAAATTGAGTGATCCACGGACTTCGATTTCTCCGTATACCAAGAGGCTTCACCACCTTTAATCCGTCTGCGTCTCGCAAAGAAGTCCGATCGGGAGCACTCAAGAATCGCAGAACAGAGTCGAGAACTTGTCCTGTTCTTGCAGCAGCAACACAAGGGCCGCCTGCTATGGCGACCCCGGATCTGCAGAGCCGCAAGTGCGGGGGATTGAGGGGTCAACCTTGGAGAGCACTTCGCGCTATCGGATGTCCAGAGATGGGAATCCTATCTTGCGGAGATCTCTTAGAGCTAATGCCGTAGGTCAGATGAGCTGAGGTTCGCAGTCGTATATATGTCAAGGAAAATTTCTGGATGTGAGAAGCAGCATCCTCACTTTCTGCATACTCAATCTTCGACATCGGAATCCATTTTCCACCATGGCAGAAGCACTGAGAAAGGTCGACTCCGCTGTTGCATCCAGAAGCTCCAAGATTGGTACAATGAAGGCGCTGCGTATTCACGGCAAAGAAGACCTTCGATTGGAAGATATTCAGACCCCACAGTGCGGCGATGGCCAGATCATGATCAAGCCAGCTTGGTGTGGCATATGCGGCACTGGTGAGTTGGGCAGAGCTCTTCGTCGATTAAAAACTGATACTGGCAACTCAAGACCTTCACGAGTACATGGGCGGCCCGTCATTATGTCCAACAACTCCGCATCCAATAACCAATGAGACTGTACCTCTGACCATTGGACACGAATTCAGCGGCGTTATTGAAGAGCTTGGACAAGGTGTTTCGAACAAATATGCAGTCGGACAAAGGGTCGTTGTGCAGCCTATCATCTATTGTGGAGAGTGTGGATCTTGCAAGGATGGCATCCCAAACTGCTGCGACAAGAACGGATTCGTCGGCTTGTCTGGCTGGGGCGGCGGTTTGGTATGTATCGTCTTCCCGGAAAACGACTTATGCTGATCTTGCTAGGCCGAACACATTGTGGTCCCGGAGTATTGCGTAGTACCCGTGCCTGACAACGTATCGTTAGAGCTTGCGGCTCTAGTAGAGCCATTAGCAGTCGCATGGCATGCGGTCAACATGTCTCCTGTGAAGGATTTCAAGAAAGGACAATTTGCTCTGATCCTTGGTGGAGGACCGATCGGTCTTTCTGTAATCCAAGCACTCAAAGCTCATGGCGATGGTACCATCATTGTTTCAGAGGTCTCGACGAAGCGCAAAGCTTTTGCGGAGGACTTTGGTGCTGACTACATTCTGGATCCAACAAAAGACGACATCCCAGAACGATGCAAGGAGATTTGTGGTGGTATTCGCGGCGTCGACTGCGTTTTTGATGCGGCGGGTGTCCAAGCTGGCCTTGATGCTGCAGTCCTTGCGATGAGGGCCCGCGGCACACTCGTCAACATTGCAATCTGGTAAGTGGAGCCGAAGTTGTAGGTATCACGAATCGTGCGCAAATTCGTGGTGAACCCATTTATACTCGACGAAGCTCATGTTGATCAAATACCAGGGAGAAAGACGCAAGAATCATTCCTAATCAATTCGTTTTCCGCGAGAAAACTTACAAGGTTGGTGCGACTTCATGGACATGTCGTTGCTTTGACTGACTCGTTGGCAGGGCGTAGCTACGTATGTTCTCGGAGATTTCGACGAAGTTCTCCAAGCAATCAGCTCTGGCAGAATGAAGCCAGAAAAGATGATCACGAAAAAGGTCGAGCTCAAAGACGTGATTGAGGAAGGTTTCTTGACCTTGTTGGCAGACAAGGACAACCACGTCAAGGTTTTGATCAAGTCGAACAATGTCGAGTAAGCGGTTCAGGAGCTGGCGAACTTCTTGATTATTGACTCGATCGCGATGGCTCGGCCGAGAAATAGAGGTGAACGCGGTCATTGACCTTTGGCTTGAAGTGCAGGAAACCGGCTCTGTACATGTAGTCATGAGGCTCTGAGAATTTTGGTAATGTGCATACCGTCGTCACAGTTTGTGACGAGTTTCCCGTCAAGGAGACGTCACGTTTCTTCGACTAGGTCGATTTTGAGTCTCATACGCGTCGTGTTGGAAGTGCGTGCGTGGAGATCTGGGCCTATTTGGATCGACGGATGTGCTCGGATGATCCGCGGTCACTGCAGAAAAGCAATATCATGGGGTATGACCAGTAGCCGAGGACCGATCCAAGGGAATAACCAAACATCAAACTCAATCACAATATTGTCCATACCATTTTGTTTCCAAGGCACTGGGCGTGTTGGCCTGCCGAGAACCTTGCTCGCTCCGAGGGACCATCAAGCATCGCAAAAGCCACTGCCGCCAGTGGCTGTAAGGCTGTGAGACGCCATAAACAAGGGTTGTGGTTTTAGAATTGTTTGCATCCCACGTTCCTGCGCGACGGATGAGCTGGCAGCATCATGCAGCTGACCGAAATGAATTGATGTCAGGACAAAACGATTTGTCGACAAACATTGGTTTTGTGAGCATCGAGTACGGAGCAAACTCCACGATATTGCTCGTAAATATGATAGCAGAATTGAACACCCCTTCAAAGTAAAATTCACATGTGCTTCCTCACTCTAGATCAAGCACTCGGCTGACTCGACGTAATGTGGCTTCCAATGCTGGAACAAGTGTCGAACGAGAGAAACCTTTTCCTTGAATCTCACAAACTATCCAATGCCATCTGCCAGCGCAAACTCTCACGCACACAACATTGACGGACATGCGGACTTGCGAAAGTTCAGATGTAAATTGCAAATGAGAGCTCAACACACACACGGCAGGGGACTTCATCGATCGTGCAGGAAGTTGGTATGGTGACGAAGGTGATTAGAAAACTGCCACGACCCCAGATTTGTTTGTGGCTGATGCTGTGGCATCCCGTCCCAATGTTCTGGATCAAATGGCTGTGCTCAAGCATCCCTGTCGTGGATCATCCTTCGCCCTTTCGATATCAGTTTCGCAACACACTGGTTCCTCTTCACGTAGAGAATGAACCACCATCGTCTTTCAGAACAATGTCAACCGTTGAATAGATTCCCTGTTTATTTGTGAATGACACTCGAAGGCACGCGGAGAATAATTATGAAGTAATTTCCATGATTTCCAGGGTCCTCTGCCGCTCGACCTAAACTTTATTGGCAGCCACAATCGTCCCTGCGATGACGCTTCAGCCCAGAGTGACGTCTTTTTTCTCGACATTCGCAACATCCGACTGCAGTTGTGTCACGCAACTGCAAGTTTTGGGCCGAATCGTCACTCACGAGGGAAGCACATATTAAGAGCTTCCTTCCCTCGCTGTTTGACAAGATCATCATCAAGTGACTCACTCTCACAACCACCAACAACTTCTATACCAACAACCCTCCTCTCTTCCTGAGGATTACCCCTTCCCAACCTTCTCTATCAAGTTGATCTTTTAATCATCATGGGTATCTTCAAGGGAGGCGCTCTTCGTCTGTTGCAGACTGCACTTTATGCACTCACTTTCTGCTGTGCCGCCATCATTCTCGGTATCTTCAGTTACTTCCTTGCCATTCTCGCGGATAACAACCTCGACATTCCTACCAGATGGAAGGCCGTTGAGGGTATCTCTGGTGTTGCAGTCCTGTACACTCTCGCTACCACTCTTCTCACCTGCTGCCTGGCTGGTATTGCTTTCCTTTCCATCCTCGGCCTGATCCTCGACCTTCTTTGCATGGGTGGCTTCATCGCCATTGCTGTCTTGACCCGCCGTGGTGCCAACAGCTGCAGTGGCTATGTCAGAACTCCTCTTGGTAACGGACCTTCCAACGGCCGTGCTACCTACAACGAGGGCAACATCACCTACTCCCCCAACCTTGGTACTGCTTGCAAGCTCAACACTGCTGTGTTCGCTGTTTCCATCATCGGAGCTCTTCTGTTCTTGATCACCGCCCTCATGCAGCTCGCTCTCATGCGCCACCACAAGAAGGAGAAGAGATTTGGACCCGGCCCTGACAACGACTACACTTCCGGCACCACCAAGAAGCGCGGTCTTTTCGCTAAGAAGAACAACACTGCCCCTACTTACGACCACGCCGAGAAGGGTGTTGCTCCCATTGCTGCCGTCCCTGCCACCACCCGCACCGTTCGTCCTTCTCACGATACCGCTTACTCTGGTAACACTGCTGTCGGTGCCAACCCCACTGTCATCCAAAAGGAGGGCCTTACTCACGATGGTCACGCTCCTCACGTCGGTTACAACCCTCACGAGCGTACTACCGGTACTACCATGCCCCACTCCTACGACAATGAGCGCAGCACTGGCACTATCCCTGCCAGCAACACCGCTATCCCTGCTGGTGCCATCCCCAGCGTCCACGGTGGCTACTACACTACCCCCACCACCAACGCTCGCGACTTCTAAGCTACTCAAGGGTTGCTCACCACCTGCTCCCCTGTACCATTAACTTGATACCCTACAAACCTCCCACCGGCTTGTAGCTGAATGTCTCTGTCTTAATGTTAATCTCGGCGGGCTTCAGCTAGGAGCGGTGGCTGTACTTTTATCATGAAGCGATGACTTATTTTTAATGTTTTTCTTTTGTCTCTCATGCTCTGGTTGGAAAGGGGTTCTCCTCCTGAGTGTTTACACAATATCAGATATCCTCTAATACCTCCTAATCAAAATACTTCAAACAATACTTGTCCTGCCTTATTCCATGTGACATCGTAGTTCATGATCATTACTGCCTCAGAATGCTGTTCACGTCTTTGTAGTTGTCGCTGTCTTGAACCTTCTGAATGCAATCTACGTCACGTCTGACCGACCCTGCTATCAACCATATTTATCACAAATGTCTTGATGCTGTGATCAACAATGATTGTTAAGAACACATGCATAACTCATATGTGATATTAAAGAAATATCATGTCAGGTTTTAATGTTGGCCAACATGTACCGTTCTCTCTGTCACTTTCCAGAATTCGCGTTTCCAAAACCATATTTTGAACCTTACTCCACAACAGCAACAGTCAACCATACAAGGGCCATGTTTTGTGGAGTAGAGAAATGCAAGAAAGGTATGAACTAAGCATTAGGACTGCAGAGATAGCATTGGGCGAGAAAAAGTGGAATTAAGTCTCCGGAATATTGTCAGGGGTATCACCCTGCTCGGAAGCATACTACCCAAAGAGGAAAACGCATCAGACAGCATGTATATCACAAGTGTTCAAAGGAGGAATAGAAGAAAATGTGATGGTCTGGTTTATTATGGGCTAGCAGAGATGATGCATGTATGGAGCATTGAGTGAAGTGTGTATCCTCGGTGTCTTCTCGTTACAGTGATGAGAAGCCTTTCATACGTGTGGTGTTGACTGTGTAATTGGTTCATTGATCGTGAACGGAGATGGTTGCATTATCGTGTGGTGATCTTGTCTTACTTACTAACAGGAAAGCGTTCGTACAGCTCAGGTGACTTTGGCGGGACTGTAGGCTTTCCGGACTTGGTCGATGACTGGAAGCTGTTAGCATGACTTCAGAGTAGTGAGATCGGTCTTATTGAAAATCACTCACTTTGCCTGACCCGCTGGTAGAGATGCTTTCAATGTCATCTTCCGTCCAGTCGCTCTGTGCATCCACCTCGTCCACAATATCCCACTCGCTCTCAGTCTCCAAGGTGTTATTGGGAACGACATAGCCATGGTGAGAGAATGGCATCTCCTTGTCTGCATACTTTCCATCGAAGGAGAGCCACAAGTCCAACTCACAGGCGTACTCAATCCAGCTCCCGTGGTGTTCACCCAACTTCCAGCTCTTCCGGGCCTTGTCGATGGTCTCCTGCGCTATGGACTCATCGACTAAGACATTGGCCACGATACGCAGTACTCTTAGACGAAGGTACTCGGGAAATTCTGCATTGCTTAGGAGGGAATCTGCGGTATGACTGATGGTGTAGGTCACTGGGTTGAGTGGCTCATCCTCGAAGTGGTTGATGTTGGTAGAACATAGCTCCAGAAGTGCGTCGTAAGAGGCACGGAAGAATTTGTCCAAAGCTGTCTTCTCGTCATCCATGACGGCTTGGTGGCTTGTGCGATAAGTGGATAGGATGGAATGAGACGCGATACGACGTGATTATGTGTGAAAATTGGAAAACGATTGATGAAAGTTTGGCGAATTTGCGAGTTGGTAGGTGAAAGTGGACGTGAAGTGAAAGTACAACACTTCAAAGGACTAAGAGTGCCATGAGCAAATCCCGACCTACAAAGATATTTCAATGTCCACTATCGGCGAATGCAAATCTCAAAGGGACGATTGAGATGGTAAGGGCTGATGGTCTGATGACGAAACATCCTTTCTTACAGGTCATGTAATACTCAGACATCGCCATCTCACCTATGTCTAGTATATTAGGCTCTTTCACTCTGCTGGTTATCTACTATGCTACGTTTGAACGGCATCCTTCCGTTGGTCGTTTATTTGGTCGACAATCACTCAACACTTGCACCACTGTGACGACTTTCTCACAGCAATGTTTCTCTCAAAAGTACAAGCCACTACCCACCCATGACCTAGAGCAAAGTCCCAAATGCACATTAACCCAAAAACACAAAACTCCTTCCACAACCCGACGTCCCCAAACTCCGCGCCAAGCCTCCAAAGCCAAACGCCAAGACCACACAAATCCTCAACCTCAGGCTCTCAATTTTCAACCACAATTTCCAACAACCTGTTTATTCTTCTCTACAGGCCAAAATAAGTGTCTAAGATAGATGTGGAGGGCAAAAGGAATGTCGACGCCCGTGTGATTCGAACACACGCCCACGAATGGATTTGATATCGAGATGATTCGAGTCAAACGCCTTAACCACTCGGCCAGAGCGCCAGGATATGAAGAGCTGGTCGGCATTGTCGTTTATCATTCTCGCAATGATGCGGTGGAGGGAAGCTGGTGCAAGTGTCAGGCATCGGCAGGGTGAGACGTGAAGAAAGAGAGAAAGATGAAGCATTTGGAGAACGAGAAGTCAGAGTAGAGCAGGAAAGTAAACCCCTGAACGGAAATGGAAGATTGTGCAGACGAGAAGGAGCGATGGTATGTGCGTTAGGAAACAGCCTCATATAAATCCAGATCGTTGTTTCCTTGGTCCTTTTTCTTGTGTTTGCTCCAATGTTGATAGTCCCTCAGGCTGCTAAATCATTTATATGTACCAACGCTTTTGTACAAGGGAAAAAGGGGTTCGGGAAGCAAGAATGTCCAGATATCAATTCTGAAGCCTCACATCAATCTTTCCCCTCAACCACCAACCAACCAATTGATTCACAGGACATTGTAGACAATGGAACAGGAGTATAAAGTAAACAAAGCAGTGCTATTTTTATATACAAGTAATTACATTAGCTAGAGAAAAGGACCGTGTAACCTTTCGAGGTATATTCTTCAAAATTTCCTCCCATATCATTTCTATACCATACTATCTTTCCCAAGTGTTCACCGCTTAAGCAACGGTGACAAAGGCACCAAGAGCACAAGCGTTAAAGTCGTTAAACAAATCTAAATGGTTGTTAGAATGGTCAGGTATAGATAGGAATAGTTAGGAACTTACTGAGGTTGAGGCTGTCACCAGTGCTGAAGGTGTAGGTCAGGGCCTGACCAGCGGCACACTTGCCCGACTCAATGAGGTAGGCCTTGCCAGACTCAGGGGTGAAGCTGTTGACGACCTTGCCATCCTTGGAGACGTTGATCTTAGCACCGTCAACGAGGGACAGGCTGTAGGCAGCAGTGACAAGATCGGCAGTGTTGGGGAGAGAGAAGTAGGTGCTGCAAGTCTTGCCAGCATCAGCCTGGGGAATGTCGAAGACAACGTCAGTCTTGGTGTCGCGGTTGACAGTTATGTTGTATCCGTTAACACCGTTGACACGGAGAGCGTGGGGGTACTCGTAGGCACCAGCCTTGAGGTCAAGAGGGCACTTGCCAGAGGGAGTGGCCGAAGGAGCAGGTGCGGAACCGCTGGCCTTGGAGCTGGCAGGAGCAGAAGAGGCAGGCTTGGAGCTAGCGGGAGCAGAAGAAGAGGCCTTGGAGCTCATGGCAGCGGAGGAAGAAGGAAGGCAAGAAGTGGGAGCGGCAGTGAAAGAGACAGTCTGACCATTGACGACGTAGCTAGTAGGGTAGGTCGAAGGAGTAACGGTGATGAAAGTTCCAGGGCCGTTGGGGCAGCTGCTTCTGGCAGGGTTGCAGCCATCGAAAAGCTGAGTGGCACAGGCGGAAGCAGACGCAGCGCTGGAAGGCTTCTGGGTGGTGGCAGGGGCGCTGGAAGGAGCCTTGGGGGTCTCACCCTTGGAAACAGTGACGTACTGGGTAACAGTGACAGTCTGGGGAGGAGCACAAGCACCGTTGGAAGCAGCAGGCTGAGAAGGAGCAGCGACAGGTGCAGATGAGGCGGGTGCAGATGAAGCAGGAGGCTGGTTGGCGGGCGCGGAAGAAGCAGGCTTGCTTGCGGCAGGAGAGCTAGGAGCAGCAGAAGAGCTGGCAGTTGCGGAGTAAGGGATGAAAGAAGAGATCAGACCACCTGAGGAAGCAATAGGGTTTTCTCCAAGGCATCCAGCGTACTCAGAAGCACACTGAGCCTGGTTGGCGGAAAGGCCGTTGACACGAGTGGTTCTGCAAGTGTTGTAGGCAGCATAGCAAGCGCCCTGGCAAGCAGCGTTCTCAGAAGCACACTGAGCCTGGTTGGCAGAGAGTCCGTTGACGCGAGTAGTACGGCAAGTGTTGTACTTGTCGGCGCAGTTGCCGGTGGCGCTTGCGGAAGGAGCAGGGGCGCTGGCAGTAGGTCCAACAAGAACGGGCTTGGTGACGATAGCGGTAGTAGGGCAAGGGACGGTCAAAGTAGTGGCCGAGGTGACAGTGATGGTCTTGCTGTTGATGGTGACAACAGTGGGAGTGGGGCAGACGGTCACATAGTCGGTGGTGTAGACAGTGGTCGAGGTGGTCCAAGCAGTGGGAGTGACCAAAGTCAACGAGCCCTTGACCTCAGTGCAGACAGCGTTGTTGGGGTACGAATGCGCGGGATTGCAAAAGTAGCTCGTGCTAACGGACGATGATGCGGAAGGGGTGACCAGAGAGAGGGATCCGGCAGTGGAAATGCACTTTGCTCCGTTAGGGTAGGAATGGGCGGGATTACATCCCCACTCTGCGGAGCTCGAAGCAGATGCCGAAGGAGTAACCAAGGTCAAAGAGCCTGCAGTGGAGATGCAGGAGGCTCCGCCTGGGTACGAATGAGCGGGATTGCAGCCAAAAGTCTGCGATGGGACCGCTGTAGAGGTGGTGTTCATGGGCCAGGCAGCAGCGAGAGTGCCGAAGAAGGAGAGGACCGAAGCGGCCTTGATGGAGTTCATCTTGAGCGAATGGATGAAGTAGTGATTGACTGTGAAAGGAGAAGCTGCAAGATGCTGATTGCTGATGATGAAAAAAGAGATGATACTGGGATGAGGGAGACTTCTTATATACCACTTACAGCACCTTACCTCTGAAGAAGACTTCGACCATCTTGAGTATCATTCCACTGACGATTGGCCAACCGGAGCCTCGCACCGAACGTTCGTATCGACAAGACTCAACCGCTTGCGGTACACCGGCTCAGTGCAAGAGAGCGGAGAAGGTGGATTGGTGGCATTCCCGTATTCGTGAAGGTGGGATCCAGAAAGCTTCTTTTCCCATATCAAATCCTGGCATGATGTCAATCGCCAGCTTTCTGCCCAGCAAGAAAACTATTTTTGTCGACATTTGGGTGCATTGGCTTTCTCATCGATGGCTTTTTCCCCAGGTGTTTTTTGGTCTACCCTGACCGTTGCGATTAGGGTTGGTCGGCTTGGTCTCGAGCCGAGGGACCTTGCTGAACTGTAATGCTAAAGATCCTATCTTTAGATCTTTGCAAGCAACCATTTGGCGAGAGGCTCCCACAAAATTAGGATAATTCGACTTAAGCATGTCTTAGTCTCGTCATGGACGCCATCTCGCAATTTAGTTGGGCTTGGACATCTGGAAATACGACCGGCTGTAGGCGGGTCGAGGAAATCGCGGGGTGAATATCGCCATCAACCAGACGAAAATCTGGTAGATGTGGAGGATGGTCGAGCGACGGGCCGAGGAGCGTGGAGGAGTTGCTGTGCAGGAACGTGTGGCATTGGTATCCAATTGGAGTTGTTTGTGGCTTCCACTCCTCTCTGGACGTTGTGCTTCTGCAGCTTCCTTCTTTGTTTCTTGGGAAGCTGCCGTACTCTTGGTCTTGGATAAAGCCACTTTCCCATGACGTGGGGCTTGTTCGTGATGGTGGATCTAGGATTTAGCTCACGAGACTGTCGCCCAGGATATCGACAGTGCATGTCTCCATCGATATGTGGTCTTGGTTAAGCATGGCCTGATGGGTGATGAGTACCCATTTTCACGGGCTCAACATACTCAGTGCAGTAAATCGATCAGGTTCCTGAAGATCATCATACTTGGTTGCCTCGATGAAAATACAACCTCTGCTTCTAACGAACTTTGGTAGACTGTAAAGCCTGCCACGCTTTTCGCCAGTAGGAGCTACATCTGTCAAAACGTGCCGCTTCTTGCACATCAGGTACGATTTGCTTTTTGCCTTGGTCATTCTTGGATGAAGATTTCCAGTCATCGGCAACACTCACTGGCCGTCAAATGCCTCACCTGTTCTTACATGCCTCCATTCGACCGCCAGCAGAGGCCGAATCAGATAATGCAAATGAAGCCTCGGGGAGGATTATTTTTGGTCCCCCATCTTAGACACGATCGAGCCTCCAAACGCCGTGAGACATCTCCATCGTGGCAGTGTGAGAAAGAAGCTCTTAACGACAACGGCAAAACGTCATGGAACCCAGCGTTTGCAACGCAGTAAACGCAGACTTCCTCGTTGTTCCTTCGCGAGACAGGCGTTGAGCAAGGCGATGAGGCGTGAATCAACATGTTCGTACCGCTACGAGGAGTGAGAGACTATGTCGGTGATATGCTCGATCGAATGTGGCGGCAGGTTAATGGTCCATTGTGGATTGCTCTGAACACGAGGTGGGCGGGAAGTGGGCGAACACGCGAAGCATGACGCGAGATTGCCTCGGCATGTCCGCAAGACACGACTTTTGGCCATTTCCGGATGACTTGGCTGTACCATGGTGCGCTTCCGAAATCACGTCGCTGATGTGACCCTGTTTATGATCATGGAGCAATATCACAAACGCAACTTCGCGTCTATGGTCTCACAATCAACGTGATGATATTTAGCATTGGGCATTGTAGAGCTGACAAATTTTCCGTGGTGCGAGACATTCGTTCGAGCGAATGATGCAATAAATGCATGTCATCAGGAATATTGGTCGTAGAGTGTGTTGTTCTCGAGCAAACAGCAAGAGAATTTCATTTTCTGCATAGCGACGACATCTAGCAACAAACTATATTCCAGCTAGTCCAGCCATAGCTTTATTACCTTGAGGATACGGGTGACTTGTTCTGATACCACAGATGCACACTGGACCGAGCAGGTCGCTGTCAGGATTCCTTCTCAGGGTGATACCAGCAACATCCAGCATGTCCGATCTCGGCCGGTATCGGCGCCAGCGGGATCTCGTTCAATCAAGCCTCTGAACCAAGGTTGCTTCTTCCCTTCCTCTCTTTACCCCTCTCAATAAAGAGTTCACGCTTCCATCCAAACCATTTAGTCATGCGCTTGGCAATGCTACGAAGCATGACGGGGCTGATGGTGGGTGACGGATGTGGGCGATGAACCACAATCGTTCTGACACCCTCGCCCCTCTCTTCATCCTGCCTGAGCGTGACGGCACTGCCTTGACTCTGCAAGATGGAAAATCCGGCATCAATCATGGCGTTCAGGAAGTGCTGCCACGAGAAACAGCGTTGAGACTCTTGACCGGAAGACGGGAACATGTGATGGAATACCGCCATGTTGTCGTGCTTGACGGCAATAAGACTGGGTGGAGTGCTCGATCTGGAAGGTGAATTGGCAGTGGTCGGAGGTGGCTGAGCCGATTCCTCTGATGGCTCTCCTTCGTTGCGTCGCTTTGCTTTGCTCCTGACTGCCAATGGCACAGAAGACTTGTTCTCATCACCCCACATAGTTTGCGACTCAATAGGCGAGACAGGCTGATTCTGTCCTTCCATACGACGCTTGTACTCTTGATGACGAACCTCATCTCTTTCGGCCGCGATCTCGGCAAGACACTCTTCTTTTTTGCTAGCACTCATGAGGTCAAGGTCCTCGTCGATGCTGCTTGACTTGACTCCAGTTCCACGCAGCTTCTTGGCCCATTGGGATCTGAAAGCCTCCCAGAAACGATCTAATGCTTCACGAGATTGAGTTGCTTGCTGTAACCACTGCTCGTTCTTCGTTCCTTTAGGCCAGAGATGGTTGGTACAGAAATTGCTGAGGTGTCCTGCAGTAGTATCTCCCATCTCTTTGTCTTTGGGGGTATTGCTCTTCTTGATCCAGTCTGCTCGGATGTTTTCCTCCTCCACAGGGAGTTGCAGAGTATACTCGCGGCCGTGTGAAGGACGACACTGGATGTTGTTGCTGATAGAGTTTAGCACTGCCATGTCACTTAGCTCGTCGACCAGGTTTTGGTCCATGCGACTAGCTTCCTTTGGATCGGTACGACAGAGATAGTCGATGACGGTGAAGTTGAGAGAAGGGTCCATGGTGAAAGGGCGATAGCTATCATGACCCAAGCAGCTGATGCTCCAATACAGAATGTCATCTGGGAACCAGTCTTTTCTGTCGAACCTCCTGTTCAGGTGGCGGGTTCGACCACTTCCAGAAAACTTGAAGTTACGCTCAAAGCCGCGCTGATAAATCAGACTGCAATGGTTGATGAAGACGGCAAGCGTTTCGACGCAAAGGTCTTGCACGTACAGGATAGTCTAGGTAACCCGAGTGATCAGCGATTTATCCATAGTACAGATACAGTACAGGCCACTTCCATTGACATACCTCGTTGTAATAGAGCTTGTTCGCTTCAGACGGAAATTCGGTCATCTTAAGCCAGGCTCGTTCCATTTTGTCGCATTCATACAGCATCTGACGCCAGTAACATTCCCTTATCATAGGGCCGACGAAGACCTGATCGACGATATGAGGCCAGATGTCCTCGTGTCTCATTGTCTCGAAGAAGAGGGCATTCTTGTATGTACGCGCGTGTAGCTGAACATAAGCGGGGTCCGTCTGAAGCTGCTCAAGGTGATCTTTGAGCACACGGTGGCGTGACCTGACAAGCTCGATCGTTTCGATAGGATCGAATTTCGGAGGACTGGAGAAAGGTCTGACGGATTCGGTAGACCAAGCGAATGTGGAATCGAAGCGAGAGAAGCTGGTACCGATCAGTTGAGCCCACTTGGGGTGAAATTCGATGACTGGGGGCTCATTGGCCTCATCGAGTAGACCGGTGACAATTTTGCGCAGGAAGGCCATCATTCTCTGCTGAGCTAGAAGGATGTTGTGAGCCTTTGTAAAACCAATAATCTCGTAGCGATGTGCTTGGTCGGCATTGTATTCGACCATTTTGCCAAAATCAGGTCCTTGGACAACGACACAATGAGGGTTGAATGTTTGCGTGACGATGCCGAAACGTTCGGCAAGGTCAACATTCAGGTCATCGAAGAGGATCCATTCTTCGGGCTCATGTGAAGTTCGGTGGTGCAGTAGCGCGAGTAGGAGCGATGAGTCTTCGGACAGCATGTCGGAGTCGAGGTAGGGCAGGAGCCAAGTATCTTGATAGGCGGAAATCATCTTCTTGACTCTGCTCTGGTGAAGAGCGCCTGCGAGCTTGGCCTTTACCCTTTCATCACCCAGACCTTCCAGAGACTGCATGAGTTCTGAGGTGTAGTCGCAGTTCTCCGGGCTGCTGCGCATGTGGAGGAGATGTACAGCAGCGAACTTTTTGTCAAAGATATCGACATTTTCCGACAAGAAGACAGAACGCTTCTCGCGAGACTTCTTCTTCCAACGTGTAACGATGTAGTCGGCGTGTTCAGCGATGGTTTGTCGAAGGAAATTCAGATCTTGACGGGCATCAACCACAAGAGATGTGATCAGCTGATGTGCCTCTTTATCGTTGACTTCGATAGTGGCGGGAAAGTACTGGTGGCAGCAGATTTTGCATCGGCAAGTGAATGGGATCTTTGGTGGATTCTCTGGGTCAAGAGCTTCTCCGATGGCAGGCTTGCGCGTGTTGCCTAGACTGGGTATGACCATGCTTTGTGGCTTGCTGCGCGTAAGTGAGTGACGAATATCCCACAGTGGACCACCATCTTCCTTCTCCCGCTCATGCTGCTGGTTGAGGATTTCCCTCCAGACGTCTGTAGTTCCAGAGGGAATGTGCATTTTGACCATACCGGCCTCGGGTGGAGGCATTGTCAAGTGCGGACGGACGTGGATTTGGAAATGGAGAAGTTGGAGGGAGGATTATGGTAACGGGTAGAAAGAGTGAGTAAAAGGCTGATGAGAAAAGCGCAGAGACAGGACGATTTCGGTTTGACAGAAAGTGCAAGCACCCACTACGCGCCGCCAGCCTGCATGAGGAAGCCACGACCGACCCCGACACGACCAAAAGAGCAAGTAGGAATTTACCTTGACTTTCAATTGGAACAAGATCACCACGAACGCATGGCAAGACCTTCAGTGGATGCCACTTGATGACCTTCTCTTATGTACAAAGAATATTAAAAACCAAATGGGCATACCGCCAGATAAAACAGAGGAACGCCAAGCACCAAGCTATCGGATCACAAATATGGGCCGACCTCAAGGCGGTAATATGTATGCTCCCTTCTCTTCTGCCACACTTTGTATGCACGCCAACTTTCAAATAGGATAATCATGAACATGGTCAGAGACATGGCAGCCATGATCAAACCGATAGGCGTCATAGTTACGCCCCCTGCCGAGAAAGTGTTGCCGTCAGAGGTGATGTACATGTTGTTAATCTCGTCGCAATGGAAACCCTATAACAAGTGATCAGCACATGGATAGAGAAAGAAGATGCATGAAAATTTACCGATGTGAAAGGCAGCCGGATTGCTTCCGAAACACCGAGCACATTGTCTCCTGCATCAAGCGCAACGACACGCACAAAACGCGTTACACATTCTCCAATGGTAACCTCAGTCTCAAATCCTTCTTTCTGAGTGGTACCAGTGTATACCCAGTCGGCATATTCGGTAGCACTCTCATCATTGTGTTGCAGAGCATAAGAATCGACTTCGGTTGCTCCATTCCAGGAAACGAACAGACTGTTTCGCTCGGAGTTGTAGACAGCCGAAATGGGCTCGCTTGGCAGGCCAATCCAGGGGTATCGCATTACATGGTAAGACTGGACTGATCCGTTGAGAATTGCAGCCTCTGTGCCAAAGTGGTCGTCACAGATAAGCTTGCCTGAAGAAGAGTAAGTAGACCATACTGATCGCGCGCCCCAGCCAACCACAATACTCGGATCTTGATCAGAACTAGTCGCAGGAACGACTTGGAAACTGCCTTGGCTGTCGGCAATCAGATCATTGGGATGTAGGTATTCTCGGACAATACGAGCTTTGTAGTCGTTCTTGTTGACCTGACCGTCAAGACGGTAATCAGTAGGATAGGAAACGGCAAGGAGTAAGCCTCTGGAACCCAGCCCTGAGTCCCACGTATCATCATTTCTGTTGTCGAACAGACTGATCAATTTTGTGGTTATACCAGCTTTACTGGCACCGAGCAATGTAATTAGGCTTGGGAAGTCATCGACCGAGTGGAATCTTGCAAGATGCTGTGACGAGAAGTCGAGGGCATGGTCATTGGATGTGAACATGTTGCGTTTACCGCCAAGTGTCCAGATGATCTCGCCAGTATTACCATCAATGTAGGTTATCGAATGAGTATACCGAGCTGAGACCAGGTAGTTGCCCAAATCGTCCTTCTCCACAGAGTTGAGATGGTACCAATCCCAATGCGTGTGGTTGGTTGATCCTTCTGACTCGTATCGAGGCTCATGGTAAGACTCGGAGGTATCATGATAGTCTGAAGCACGCCATTCGAAGATCAGGCTATTGGTCGCAATATCGATCTCCTGAAATAGACAGTCCCAGATGTACTGCAGTTGTCCACCCTTCTCTTTCTCGTATGGCTGGTAGATGCTAATGATTGCGGTATCATCCGAAGTCAGACTCAAGCTGTGTAGGTCGGCACGAAGGTCATTTAAAGCCGATATCTTTGCAACCAGATCGTAGGATGAATTGAGCAAATAATAGTCGCCTTCTCCATGACCGCCAATAGTGTCGTCGCCTAGCCAGTACGTCAAGTGTGGGGCGCCTTGGTACGTTTGTACATCAAGGTTGTAGGGTTGTCCGTCCGTCTTTTGCATCCATACAGGTTCTCCTTCGTCGTCGAGTATGACCATTCCACGGCTCTCGTTGACAGCGGTGCCTCGAGGCGTAAGGAAGGTCATCAGTCCATCATGACATTCTGGCGAATCGACTTTTCGGGCCACAGCGGGTGGTGTCAAGTCGCTAGACTCGAAAGTCCGATAGGGGTAGTGGCCATAGTCGTGCTCCCAGGCATTCAAGTCCGTCGGGTCATAATCGAAGCCAACGTCATCTGCTAATGTGTGGCATGCAAGGAGTAAAAGCTGAACCAGCAGCAAAGCAGCACGATGCATATTCCGAGCCTTCCGACGGCCAGAACAGTATCCGAGATTTGTTCGATCACCCAAAGCAAGCACGCGAGGCAGGCTTCAGTCCAGGACAGCGTTCATGTTAACGGATAAC
This sequence comes from Aureobasidium leucospermi, assembly GCA_019775405.1. Lineage (NCBI taxonomy): Eukaryota > Fungi > Ascomycota > Dothideomycetes > Dothideales > Saccotheciaceae > Aureobasidium > Aureobasidium leucospermi. The sequence continues at coordinate 165,210 of JACWFU010000025.1, forward strand.
AGTGGATGATAGCAAAGTGTTCGAGAACACTGCAGCAGAGGGCAAACAAAGGCTTAAGGAGCCCTGTCGCCCCCATCGTCCGCGCCGAGCTGATGCTTGTATTTCTTGGTCGTAGAGTGGTTGGGCCACCGGTGGAGTTTGCCAAGCCCACCTCAGCCGCATGTGCTTGTCGCTCTTTGCTTCATCTTGAAGCCAGACGAGATGTCTGCACTGTTGAAGTTATCATGAGATACACCTTCACTCGTGAGAATCGATTGGTATACATGTCAAGCTTTACAAGGCTGTAGAAGTTCTCCAGACATTGAATACGAGATCCTTCAACGCAGATGCCAAGACTGTTACACCTCGTCATCACAGTGCACGGTTGCTTCGTGATCGATTTAACAAAATCAGTTCATCAATTCGGAGTGTTCCCCTGATGGACGTAATATATGAGACATTCGGTGTCGCGAGATTCAGGAGTCATCTCTATTGTAGTGTCCATTCAAAGCGGAGCAGATATCACGCCAGCGCAAGGCTGCGTATTTAAAGTGTTCAATTAATTCTAAATGGCTAACGATCAGAAGCGAAAATGTGCGTTTCAACAGCCGTGAATACAGAGTAAGTTCAAAGGTTCTCTTAAAGGTCCGTTTAAGCGCCGTGTCTGGCCTTGATGATATCGGCGGCCTTCTCAGCGATAGCGTAGACGGTGGCTTGAAGATGAGTGCCGGGGATCATGGGCATTATGCTGGCATCGATAATGGTCACCTTCTTGATACCGTACACTTGCAGACCAGAGTCTACAACACCACCCAGGTTTCTTGGCATCATGGCACAGGTGGAAGCAGGGTGAGCGAAGGTAGGGTAAACCAGGCCAGAAGCGATTTGTGACTTGAGCTCGTCGTCAGTCTGGTACTTTGCACCAGGGGTGAGCTCAACAGGCTCAAAGACCGAGAGGGCAGAAGTGTTGTAGATCTGGCGAGTATAACGAATGCTGGCAAGGAGAAGGTCAACGTCCACAGGGTTCTCCAAACCGTGGTAGTCGACGATTGGCTCGCCGGAAGGGTTGGAAGGGTCGATGTAAACTGTACCACGACTGGTAGGCTTCTGGAGAGCAGTGATAGCGAAGCCACCGCCCTGGAACGAGAACTCGTACATGGAAGCGGCGTCAGAGCTGAACTGCTCGACTTGAATCTTGCGTTGAGCTTCGTAACCAGCAACCAGTTCAGGATAAGCAGAGTACATCTCGGGAAGATAAGCAGTGGCATTCTGGGCGGAAAGCTTCTCCACGATCGACTTGTAGTTGTCAGGGGCGATCTTGGAAAGAGGAAGGAAAGCAGCACCGTTGCCATGAGCCTGAGTGTAAGGGCCGGTCTTGTTGGCAACATACTCATCGTATGACGTGGCGTTGAATGTAGCGTTATTGGTAAGAGAGTTGGTGTTGATGGTTGTATCATTGGCCAAGTTGTACATCAGGTACGCGGCAGGGTGGTCCTGGAAGTTGTTTCCGACACCAGGAAGATCAACCTTGACCTTGACACCTGCTGCCTTGAGAACACTGGCAGGCCCAACACCACTGAGCTGCAGGATCTGAGGAGTATGAATGGCACCAGCTGCAAGGATGAGCTCCATGTCGGCATATGCAGTGTAAGTCTTGCCGGTATCTCTGTCAAGCAGCTTGACACCCTTTGCAGTCAGAGTGGAGAAGACGATTTCCTGGACCTGGATACCGGTAACGACCTTGAGGTTGGAACGAGTAGTGATGGGATCGTAGTAGGCAGAACGAGCGGAAGATCTGGTCTGGTACTTGGGATCGGTGGATGCAGCAACCCAGAAACATCCGGGTTCACCCAGAGCTCCTTCTTGCACTTTGTTGATGTTCATCTCGTCCATGGCATCCCAGAAAGTAGGCATCTCAGGGTACTGCCACTCAGGAAGAGAGACTTGAACGGGTCCAGTACCGTAAGCCGAAAGATCGTACGTGTAGTTGTACTTGGAAAGAGTCTCGGCCTTGTTGGGGGTGAAGGTACTGCTCTGTCGACTTGGTCAGCAGTGTAACGAAGCAAATCTTCCATTCGACATACCTTCTTGAAGTAGGTGAGAAGGTTATCCCAGTTCCAGCCGTCGTTACCAAGCTCACCCCACGCGTCGTAGTCAGGCTGGGTACCTATCAATCATGTCAGCAGATTATTCTGTTCCGCATGGTCGATTGACTCACCTCTATCGTATCCCATGCCGTTGACAATAGAACCTCCACCAAGAACCTTTCCGGCGTAGGCAACGAAACTTTGGTTCTGAAGGTTCACCTGAGGAGCAGAGTTGATCTCGAACATATCGGGATCGTTGTAACCAGTGCCATAGTAAGGCCACAGAGTCTTGGTCGAGTTGTCGTTGTATCCATATTCGAGGACGAGCACAGATTCTGATCACGGTCAGTCGAAATCATTTCTTCCAGTACAAGAACATACTCTGTGATTTCTCCGACAGTCGGTTTGCAACAACCAGGCCAGATACACCGCCTCCGACAATGATGTAATCATACGTTCCAGTGAGAGTCTTTTCACGAGTAGTGATACCAGACACTACATCCGTGGTAAGAAGAAGGGCGGAGGAAATGACCGCTGTCAAGCGAGTCATGGAAGAAAAGATAGGCGCCATTATGTTTCAAAAGAGTGTAGGTAGGCAAAGAGCGAGCCTCTTTCTTGAGGCGTAGGACGGACCAAAGTACTTATATCAACCACTCAAATATAGCGGTCCACAATTCGATATGAATTGGCCTACCTGCTAGCAATGCGACCGCAGGGCTTCGGTAAAGAGAACCTTCTTAGTAGATGAATCTCTAGTAGCTATCGGCGTGTCGAGGTCCGTGACGATCGCGTCGTATTTGGCGCAATCACTACCGAGGCGATTGCCCAGCAGTCAATCATCTGTCGGTACCCCGTCGGTGGGAGACGCCAGACTCGTCCATCCTTGACATATCTTCGGCTACAGGGTCATAGAAGATGAAGGGACGTCGAGAAAAAAGCCACAAGAATGCTGATCCTGTTTGGGAAGGAAGGCGCTGTGGGGGACGTTGCCAAGAGCTGACCCTCGTGGGAGTCTGAAACCAGGAACCGAGCTTGAAGCTGTCCCTCCGTCTGCTTCTTCAGCCTCATCTCAACCTCGCGGCACTTTTGAAGCCTTGGAGTTCTCTCATTCTCACGGCTTCTCTCACCGCAACACGTGGAATACTGCATCCTCGAATAGATGAAATGCACGGGTAAATGCTCGAAAGTCGTGCTGAGGTGCCGGAAAGCTCTGTTCGTTTGACGAAACCTCCGCTCGAGCTTAGACCAAAGGTTGCTTTAGGGCAGTGCACTACTGGACGGAGCAATCAATCAGTGTTCTCGCCTTCTGCCGGAGTGTGCGGCCCATCAACCACAGACACAATCGTCTCGCAATCCTATGGCGTCCTTTTCTCTTACCATGGCTCGGGTATCGAGTGCGTGCGTTGATCCCGCTATGACTTTCTTTCTGCCAGAGCTTGGTCCTTGCTACGGCCTTATGGACCGCCGCAGACGGCATGGCCGACACTTATCGAAGAAACTGGCTGAGATCCTTGATGGTTTCGAAGAGTGTTTAAGCGAGGACCACGGTATCTTTGCAGCCAGACGCGATCTAGGATCATCTAGGTTGGAGTCGGACTGACTCGAAAGGGTCATTTTTCGGGTTGATCGATAGCTTGACTATGGATGGTGGCTGCCCATGGCTACAAGAACGTGGACAAGCCTCCATCTTCAATTTATTTGCGAACCTTGCCAAGTGTGAATTCAGGGCCGCCTATTCATCTCGGACGTTCTGCCGGTGTCTTGTCTGCGCTCGCCTTTCAAGTCTTCATGCACTCTGACTTAATCTCATGATTTCCCCTTGAAGCCTTTCTAGAGTTTGGAACTTGCAGTCAACGGTCATGGAAAGCCGGCGGAATGCGATTGTTATCCCGGAAGTCATCTTTGCCATCTTAGCTGGGTCTATTGTATTCTGGAGAATCATCAACAATGTAGTCTTGAAGCGATTGTTCAGGCTTGCTGACCTGCTCATCTTTCTGGCCCTGGTAATGCTCATGTAATGCTTTATCATCGATCAAGAGCTGACTTTTGTAGGTGAGCAATCTCGTGGCACTGTCATGCAGCTCTTTGTCGACGCAGTATGGCCTTGGAAGACACATATACGACCCATCGATTACACCAGAAATGCTCACGACATGTCTACGATGGATCTGGATTGGTGAAGCAACGAATCTGATTTCCATGCTCTTCGCCAAACTCAGTATCGCTGCCTTTCTTTTGTACCTCGATTTCGCACCTGGATACAAGATCGCCATGTGGATTACGGTTGGCATTGTTCTGGTTTGTAACGGAGCCGTCGCGCTTACCTCAATCTTTGCGGCTTGTGACCCGATCTCTCTCAACTGGAACATGCAGCAGCCAGGCCAGTGTTGGGATCCTATCGTCAACAAGATTTGCACCTATGTCCAGTCAGGTAACCACACCTTTTCCCATATCGATCCTGATGTAGGCTAATCAGTCTCAGGTTCTAATATTGTGACCGACATCTTATACACCTCAGTACCAATATTCTATCTGTCGACGGTCAAGCTGGGTGCTAACGTTCAATGGGGACTACGTATTGTCCTGTTGTTCGGACTGATGTATGTTCTCCCGGCTCTATGTGTCACAGTGCAAAGCTGACTTGAAATAGTGCGACCGTCTGCTCCTGTGTAAAAATCGCAGTGGCTGGAAAGATGTTCAACACTCACGATGCTACGTGTATGTTCTCTGACCACTGCTGACACTCTCATATACTGACAACTCAACAGGGGACGCCGTCGATCTATCCATCTGGAGTACCGCAGAAGTCAACGTGTGCATCATCGCAGCCTGCCTACCACCACTCCGAAGCCAATTCGACTCCTTCCTCCGCCGATTCTTCGGTATGGCCTTCAACCGTTCAACAAATCGCAGTCGGCCAACCTACGGTTCTCAGTCAATCGCCCTCCAAACCCAGAGCAAATCCCACAGAACCATCATCGAAGTCGAAGCACAAGATTTCGGCAGCGAAAGATCAATCCTCCCACCCGACGACGTAGAAGATGGAATCATCAGAAAGACACGACAGGTGCAGGTCAAATATGAAGAGCAGGGACGTGATGGTGCATATTCGCCAGATCCTTATGACCGTCGATAGCAGAGAGATGCTTTTTGGATAATGGGGCGCTGGGCGTTCTGGGAGTGATAACATACCACATGATACATCTGAGATGTCAAATATCGACGAAACTTTTTTGAACGGCATTCAGCCAGCCCCCAGCCTCGTCACAACCGTTTTGCGGAGATGACTTGCGATTGTAGTGATGACGAAGCCACGAACTGCTCGGCCGAGCTCTCGACAACTTTACTGACATGAAACATAGACAGAAATTAGAATCACCATGAAGAGGGAGAAGCAAGGTGCGCAACAGGTAAAGTGTCAAAGATCAAACTATTTTGTTCATGTATATACATTATTCATTATAGATAAAAGGCCACAAGAGGCCAAATTGTCCAAGCTGCCACAAAAACCTCAAGGGTCTTGATGATGCGGCTATCCAACGGTATGCCGTGTGATGCGTGGGTTCGGCCCTGAGCTGCGGCAAGAAAAAACGGTTCTTGACGTTTTCGCAAACGGCCAATTATTGCCAGAGTGATCGGCAATAACAGTATTTCCCAAAACAACACCCGGATGGTTTGACTTTTGGTGTTGCAAGACATGCGTTGTTCTGGATTGCGTGGCCCAAGAGGGCGATCATCCGTGGCATACCGAGATACGGTATTGTGTGTGCCGGATGGCCTGATGGCGAATATAATGTTTCGCCATGAGGTTTGTTTTGTGTGTGTGGAGATTTGAGGGAGAGGAGCCTCATGTGTTTGAGAAGTAGCGGAGCGTCATCGTGCGGCTCTTTCATTCGTCGTCGAGAATGAGCTTCTTCTCGTCGAGGAAGGGCACATGCTCGTGCTGAGCTTCGATATCTTGTGAGTCCTGGGTAGGAGTCTTTCTGAACAATCTTGCGACGCCGTTGCAGCACGAGCGGACTGCGGGGATGGAGAGGTAGATGACAATCGTGCCGAGTGCGACACCAGTGGTCAAGGCGGCGATGATGGCGATTGAATAGATCAAGCGCATGACGAAAGAGTCGGCAGCGTGGCCAAAGAGTGGCAGACCGAAGAAGACGAAGGTGATGTGGAAGCCGCTGAGCATGGCGGACATGAAGATAGAGGCCGTGTTCTCTTTTGAGGGTACGTCGTCAGACTCGTCATCGAAGGTAGTCTGTTTAGGTTCCATGATAGCTCCAAAGCCATAGCAGACAATGAAGGAGAAGGCAGTGATGAAGCCGACCGAGATGAGGAGCTCAGCAGCTCCCCACAGAAGGGTCATGGCAATGTTGAAGATAGGCATGTCGGAGTTGTATGCAGGAAGAGGGTCGATGGTGTGGTTGAACATCTTGTCTGGCGGAAGGGTGATTATATGCTTTGAGAAATGTGGTCGTATGATATGACGAGGTGTGGTGGACGTTGGAATGATAAACAGAAGTCAAAGGAATGTGGATGGGAGAGTTTGCAGTAATGAATGAACGTAGACGAAGACCACAAGATGTACGAAGGATCAGCAAGCGATTTTGAATAGTATACCAATAGTGACTTATTGATTCCATGGCGGTTCGGACGGTCTTATATCAGCCAGCCACGCCGTTGTACATCGGTTGCTTCTCTTTGCCAGGAGAGCTTCCGCCGTTGTCGACGTTGAGCAGTTACAACAGGGGGAAATTGATTTTTGCTTATGATACGGGCATTCTCTGTGCCTGTCGACTCGGAATAGAAAACCCGCTCCACTTCGACCAGGATGACATGGATAGCACGGCTTTCAGAGTTGAAAAGTTGCAAGTCATGAAGGAGGTGTGTATACAGGGGTACAAGTCGAGGTGAGGCTGTTCTCAGCCAACAAAGTCTACAGCTGGAAGATGCGGGGAAATATGCGCCATTACCGCTCGAAAAGGAAACGGTCCGTGCAAACTGCCGGTCACATGTTTTCGGCTTTCACAGCTCCCGTCTGTCGAGGCTGTCGGACTTGTCATTTTTCAAGTCTCGGTCATCTGCGTTGTGGCATTCGCAATCTCACTACTGTCAGCTGTCGTCAGCTGTTGTCTTCCAATTTGTTCGAGTCAGACCTTTCAGCTTCTGGAAAGGTTATCGTCTTTGGCCATAACCGCGGCTGTGAAGTCTTGCTTCTCGACATGGCATGAGTGTCGACATTGTGCCTAACCATCTCCACGAACTCATACGAAAATTCTTATCCGTGACAGAATCGAACAGAAACGGTTTATACGAGGTGAGACTCTGGGGGATAGCGATTGTGTTCCATCCCCAACAACGGACAGCCTTGATCCTTAACGGTACGAGAAGCACAACTGCCTGATAAAAGGTGATGAAGCTTGAGAGGTTGTGCGAACTTGAGGAGTACAAGATACCAAGTCTTGCCCAGGCAGGTACGATGACGGCAGGAAGATGTGTTGATGTTGGGAGAGACAGCTGAGAGATCGTCGGCCAATTTGAGGACGTTGATATCTAATGATGCGTCGTATGCATGCGACGTCTGCGTGCGAATTGTACCTGAATGATCTCCACGCCGTTGAAATATCGAACGAGCATGCTCAAAACTTTGCTGCGGACACCCGTTTACGTTGTCCGCCACGAACGGCCCTTCGGTATTTGGCAACATCTTCGAGCGTCTGCCACGCATCTGTTGCTTGTGTGTTCGATTCTTCAGCGACGACACATGTTGACCGTTCGCTGTTTACCGTGATCATTTGACTCGGCAGATTCAAGACAGCGGTTGCGACACTGGATTCTGGAAACAGTATTTGGTCGTTAATCTCGGCTGTTTCGCACGCTTGGCCTTGAGGACTACACGCTTGATGTAGCAGGTTCTCTTGAGCACCAAGCCGTGAGCAGCCAGGACTGCTCCCAAGGCCGTCAAACGACTGAGCTAGACGTCAAACGGTTCACGATCCGACAACCATGTGTCTTCAGGCGATGTCAAGCTCGTAGCACGGCAGTTTCTCTTCAAGGTCACTTTACGTTCATAATCCATATTTCTGATGAGCACACAGATACCTAGATAAGCATCTTCATCTGTTGTTAACGACTCCATGATCACTCGAGGTTTCATCTACAAGATCACAACAGATTTGGATACCCGAACGAGGCCATGTCATGCCATACCATGTTAACCAATACGACCTCGAGAAATGGCTTAATCATCTGTTTTCCACCAGATTCAACCTGACCTATTATGTGGCTCTTCCAACCTCACTGTAGGTGTGAGTTCACTGAGAAGTGGAAAGACCCTTGCAATGAAGAATCACCCGCAGCACAGATCGAATTGCATGATTTTCTCGGTTGTTCACAAGCAGTTGTCTGCAGCTCAGTGGGCAGAGAAGCCTGAGTCAGAAGAATCATTGCAAGATGTCAACGAATGCCAATTCTCATGCCAGCCGAGGCATATGGAAGAGATGCGAGGACGGATGCAGGTCCGTCGCACCTCCTCTTCCGGTGGGATGAGAGCAGTATCACCATGCTGTGCGTAGGACACGTTCTGCGTACTAGTTCAATTTCGCCGAAAAAGAACAATTGCTTCATGAACGAGCTCAGCAAGACAATTTCGACTACGTTGTATTACCAATATCAGACACTCTTATGGTTACAGCAAGCCGTGAAGGAACATGTCTTCGGAATGGTTTACAAGAAAGAGGTAGAGTGCGGAACCATGCCGCGAACCTTCCTTCCACCCCGCAGTCCCTAACCCCACCTAAAGTCGATCCGTCTCTATAACGCGGGGCAAAACTCTCGGCCGACGTGCAACCACTGCAAGAAGTGGAGTAAGCTATCGTGCTGGGGTTGAGCACAAGTGCCGGTTTAACGGGAAGAGGAGCAGCCGTGGAGGGGGTGAATTGGCTATAATAGGAGCTCAAGTGCTCCTGTGATCTTTGCAATCCTTGTGATACACGTACAGCCATTTTCCATTCAACAAATCGCAAGCATGTCGACTACCGAGACTGTGAACTTGGAGGAGACGACGCCAATCATTCCAAAGACCTGCAAGGCTGGCGTTGTAGTCAACCCTGGTCCTGACTTCAGCGTATGTATCCATCATCCTACTTCTTCCCGTACCACGAAGCCATAGACATTGACACGACAAAAGATTGAAGTCCAAGATATCCCAGTACCCGAGATTGGCCCAGAGGAGGTCTTGATCAAGCTCAATGTCACCGGTCTCTGTATGAGCGATGTCCACTTCATGATGGAGGACTGGGGCATGCCACCAATGTCCCAATTCGGCACCAAGTGCGCCGGCCACGAGGGTGCAGGTGTCATCGTCAAAGTTGGAGAGCGTGTCAAGAACCTCAAGGTTGGGCAAAGAGCAGGACTCAAGCCTATCCAGGATGTTTGTCACACTTGCGAGTACTGCAAGACAGGAAGGGAGACCTACTGTCTGAGTTGTGTCATGACTGGCCTTCATATTGATGGTGAGTTTCATCATAGGGTACGTTTTCACTTCCGTCTTTGCTGACACTTGACTAGGCTCTTACAAACAGTACATCGTCTCACCTGAGCGCTACACATCACTCATTCCTGACGGCGTGCCAGACGAGATTGCTGGACCTATCATGTGCTCTGGTAGCACTGCATACACGTCCATCAAAGAGTCTGGCCTTCGTCCTGGTCAATGGGCTGTCTTCCCCGGTGGTGGCGGTGGTGTCGGTATGCAAGCCGTCCAGCTGGCCATTGCCATGGGTCTTCGAGCCATCGTCATCGACACTGGAGCTGAGAGAAAGGAGACATGCTTGAAGTACGGTGCAGATGAGTTCATCGATTTCAAGGAGGTCGAAAACCCAGTTGAGAAGGTGTTGGAACTGACCGGAGGAGGTGCTCATGCTGTGTTTGTTACTGGTAAGTATGAATGGCTTGACAGAAGGTCCAGTGCTGACTTTGTAATCCAGCTGTTCAATCATACCCCATCGCCCAAGGTTTCCTCGGCCACAGAGCTGGTGCTCAGGTCATGTGCATTGGTCTTCCTCCTGCAGGAAAGTACAACATGGAGGTCAACCCTTCAGCACTCGCCTTCCGCAACCAGTCCATCAAGGGTACGCTCGTTGCTGGTATGGCTGATGTTGATGAGACCATGGACTTTGCTCGCAGAGGTAAGCAGAAATTGGATGAGCACTGACAAAATTACGGACTAACACGAGCAATAGGAAAACTCCGCCTCGAGCCTACCGTCGTTGGCCTCTCCAAGTTCAACGAGTCTGTGCAGAAGTTGAAGAACGGACAAGTCGCAGGGTATGTCTCTTTGTGTTCATATTTGTCTATCCTTTTACTGACCGGACGTGATTAGTCGCATTGTCGTCGACTTCAACAAAGAGTAGGTAGACATGAGCAGTGTTGGGAACTGTATGGGATATATGCGCCGCCAACTATGGCAACATTGGGACTCGTGGATTGTATAATGAATGAAATGACGGTGCGATTATTGTTTGATCGGATACGTTGCTACATACTTGTGTTGTAAACATGAAAATCATAAATCAAGGAAAGAACATTCGCCCAGGATTCGCTTCAGAATCGTTGGGACTCGCAGCTTCCCCTCCACGTTCTCAACAATCATGACATCAAGATCATGATAGGCCAGCTGTACGGATACATTGCTATCTCATACTCCAGCGAGCCATGACCATCAACAACCTCACCGGCGACCTTCGGTATTGTTAAATCATCAGAGATCACTGATGCACACAACATCAGACAGCTTGTCTGAAGTTCGGCATCTCTGTCGACGCGTTAGGACGACATTCGTTGCGACGACGCCGGATGAACTTACCTGTGGGCGCTTGCTGTCGATTGTTGGCTTCAACAGCCTGCTCAAGCTCCTCGATCAGCGTTGTCAAGTCCATTGGTGAGGCTGACGAGTCTGGCGTCAGAGACACCTCGTTACCTCCGGTATCCCGGGTTATCAAATTCCTCCAGCCATACCTGAAAGACTTGAATTTGCCGGTAATCCGTGTCCGCATGGTGAAGGTGCTCTTTCGATGAAAGACAACCACCGCGGCATGTATTGGTCGCTCGAAGGCCACCGATTCACCTTTCTCCGGAGCTTCCCACTTCCAGGCCAATTTCGTGTACTCAGTATCGTCAGCGAGCCTCTGCATCGTAAAAGTCCAGTGGTATTCGCGTTTGAAGTTGGTCTTCTGGGAAAAGCCTCCGATTCCTCCTCCGAAACCTGCTCCCTCTGCCTGCGGTCGCAGTTCAGAATTTCTCTCGACACTTTCTTCCCGGGGCTGTCCGCATATCTGTCCTGGATAGGTAACGTGTATGCAAGGCCTTCGGCTAGGCTCCGTTCCTGCCTGAGGAGCGAATTCTGTTACGGCTTCAACGGACCGCAGCCGACAATCTCTCGGCTGGTAGAAACAGATCCTGAGATAGAGCAAACCGACATCTTGTGATGGGTCGTTGATTGATCCCCATCTCGAGCGACTTCGTAGAAAGCCACAGTCGACGCTCGCATCAGAAAATTTGGCATTTCCAAGACTCGTGTCCTCTCCGACACCAATTGGGAGAGACGGGCACGTCCTCCAATAGATTTTTTTTTCCGTAGGCATAGAGAATGTACCGACCCAATTGAAAAGATTGCTGTATGTCTGGAGAACACTTGATATATGACGGACTGCGACATTTCGAGTCACATCAGACCACCATGGCCTAAAAGCTACAGCGAGAGGAAGATGCCCCGAAACCTGACATTAGCGTGGCTTATTCATCCGACTACATGGATTGTGTATCTCGTACCTAGATCTCTATGGCTGATACCCCGCTTGGAGGCGTTGCTGGCAAGATAGTTGAGAAATTACAATTGCAGGATGCATAAAAGTCATCCGCCCTGCACTTGCTCTTTTACAAGAGAACTACTACTGGAAATGTTTTGCGGAGAACTCCCTGTCGTGTAATCCTCGATCACGAACGACGATACCAGTATGGACAACGACTCTACTAAGGATGCGTTGAACAACGAAACAGAGATCCAACTTATGAGTCCCGACTTTCAGATCATGCAAGACATCGAAGAAGATCTAGAAGATTATTCAAGGCTGTGTAAACTTGGCCGGTTTGGAGAAGCATCTAGGTTGTTCAGGGAAACTTTGCACCGCCATTTGGGCTGCTTCGCGGTGTTAGTGGAGCACTGCAATGTTCTGATTGATCAGGAAGATTTTGAAAATGCAGAGCTTGTCTTGAACCACTCTATCAAGCGCCAGGAAATGTTTGCGACTGGTCCCGAGCGGTTTGGGTCAAGCGAGTTGCATCTTCTTCGACTACTTCTGATATATGCCTCCAAATGCAAGTGCAAAGATGGCTCAGACGCCGCGGGAGGAGAGAAAGCTACTCTTATCAAAGCACGCTGGAATCGAGATAGTGTCACGGTTTCCAACGTCGAGGACCTTACGGATGTTCAGGTATGCGAAAGAAATTGTATTATCAGATTCTGAACTGACACGCTACAGCGACAAATACTGCTCACGTGGCTTCGAATTATCTTCAACTCCAAATCTTACAAACGACCATACGAATCTACCGAGGACTTGCGCTTGCCCTGGTCATCGAGGCCGTTGTATCATGATGACACGCTGACACTCTCAGAAGATTACATCGCCTGGTTCGAAACTCTAGTCCCGGAGCACCCTTGGGATGCATGTATAGTGCTTCGCTACCTTTGTTATCTGCGACCGTCAAGTCTTTTTCATCAGGACTGGTCTGTTTTCTTAGGCATTATCAACCGGAACTTCGAGGACAGTTCCTCTGTTGACGCCAGTCTGTTCGGCCACATGTCACTTCTTTGGACACTGGGTGAGGTAGCACTCATGCGACGTTGCGGAGCATTTCACGAAGAAGAACATGCCCACAGGTATACCACTGTCCATGCCGTAGCCGACCCGGAATCAGATGATTTGATGGAAAGCATAAGAACCATTTTGCAGCAGCACTCGGAGATCCTCGAAGTCACCCGAACTCGGCCATATAAGCGTCTGCAGCTTCTCCTGATTGACCACGAGACGCTACGACATCATCAGCCTGGAGATGTCGAGATAGCCATCGAGCAAAATCTTCCTCGGCTTCACGCCATAGAAGAGTTCGCAATGTCACCTGATATCCATGATCACGCACTTGGTATCGATACACTACTTCATTACTATCTTTTCACAGCGGCGAAGGACATACGCAAGGCGATGTCGAACAAGGTCGCGCACTTTTCATCACGTTTCGGAATGACGGGGGAGAGTATGATGTTGCATAAGATCATGACTGGTTCCTACTACAATGCCCACAGTGTTCCAAACCGCGGTCACCTGATCTTATTGGTGCTCGGGCAAAACCCTATGGCAAGAGTTTTGGGAAGGAAGCGTAGCATGCTCCAAATCATCTTCTGCAACTCCGAGAACGAAGGTATGCGATCAGCTTGAAGTGAAAGGTATTTTCGATTTACTAAAGCCCACAGATTTCGCAAGCTCCCGCACGTATTACCATCACAGGCTCAGGATGGACCATGCTGTAGAGGATGTGATCTCTGAAACAAGCGACAAGCAGGATTCGGAATGTAATAAAAGCAGGGTTCCTCCAACTCCAGAGAAAATTGAGGAAATCCCAAAGACTGGATTGAAGGAGGATGAGGTGACTCAAGCCGCCGAGGGCATTCCACTCGATGTTTCCGGCCTCACCAACCTCCTCGCCATAGAATTGGGCAAGATACTTCAAAAGGAGTGTTCTCTTGGCTCCGATACTATGGCTAAAAGGCTCGAACGAGAGACCTCTCATGATATCCCTGCAAAAAAAGAAGTATGGAAGAAAGAATATGAGTACGACCTCACTGCAACTCCTCCCAAGCTTATGCAAGAACTCGCTACCCTTCAGGTACGCACAACCTGAGATGCCGCTGTCTTTGACTTCGGAAATTGCACAAGGGATAGGTGTCATGAATCAAATTGTTCTTAGAACTCTTTCGCACAGGGAAGGTGCCCTAATATTATATTCCAACCTGCTACAGTGCTCATCTAAGACTTTATCTCGCATTGATATCAACAAGGCCCATCAATCTGTGACTTGACAGTTTAGTATTGAAGTACGGCAACGTGGGTCACGAAGATGAACGAAAAAACAAACGAGAGACAAGTCAACAAAAGATTTGATTTGTTGGAGCTGATCAACAGCACAAATTATCAGTAAGTCTATGGAAAGAGATAAAATCTCTCAGTGACGTGGATTCAAACTTTGTAATAAAGACCACATGATTCTTCATCCCCTTTCTCAATTCGCGCTTAAAACTTGAGGGTGTTACCAGCAGTGCCAACAACAGCAGCCTTGACCTTGGCGCTACCAAGAGCGGTGTAGGTGTAAGGAACCTTGGTAAGAGTGCCAGCAGGAGCCTCGTTCTTCTCACCACCGAAATCGTTGTCCTTGACAACAGCGTAACCTTGGTCATCAGAATAGAGAGAGGCAACAGGCTTCTTGGCCTTGACGAAGACGTTGGACTCGACGAGGACCTGAGCACCATCACGAGTGTCGACAGCGGAAGAGAGGACGTTCTCGTAGTAGTTGTTGAAGATGTGGCCGGTACCGAAGCGGATGGAAGGAAGACGGGAAGAGACGTTGGAGAAGTAGTTGTTGGCGTAGGTGACGTGGAGGTGGCCAGTGTCTTCAGCGGCGTTGTTGTCAGAGTGGCCGACGAGGGAGCCTATTGAGATGAAAATTAGCCAGATGTTTCAAGTTATGAAAACAAAGAAAGTCTTACACTTGTAGTGGTCGTGGAAGAAGACGTTGGAGATAGTGACCCACTCGGAAGCGTGGGTGACATCAAGAAGACCATCATAGTAGTCCTTGCCGTGATCAAGGTCGGAAGAAAGGTCGAGGTGGTCGGCCCAAACATTCTTGGAGGCCTGGATACCGATAGCATCACCGTTCTTGGCCAGAACCTTGCTGCTCTTGAAGTTGCGGAGAATGACGTTCTCGACCTTGTTGACGAAGAGACCAATGTTCTCGAGAGCAGAGTCGCTGTTCAGACCGATGATGGAAGTGTCAGAAGAGACTCTGACCTTGTCGTTACCAGTGATCTTGCCAGAAATGTAGACGACGGTAGGCTCCTTTGCAGTAGCAGCCTTGGTGAATTGGGCGAGGGTGGAGACAGTAGTGGTAGCTCCACCTTGGCCACCAGTGGTACCTCCATTGGTAGAGGCATATCCAACAGGGCCAGAGGCAACAGCTCTCTTGTTGACAATGTCATGAGGAGCGGCAACAGCCAGGGAAGTAAGCGCCGCCAGGGCGAAGGAAGGAGTGAACTTCATTTTGAGAATAGAAAGAGTGTAAGGGTAAAGTTGAATGGAAAGTAAAGAGAGTGGTTGAAAAGAAGGACAAGAGAAGCTTGATGAGGAGAGAGTTCCCATCGGTGCTGGTTTACCATACTTATATATCTTTCCAACCATGCTCGGTTCAGAGAAGCCCTATGCTAAGAAAATAGTATTGTGGTCGGCCATCAATCTTCCCGTGCGTCTTGTTTCGGTGGTGTGCTATTAGCATTGCATGCTGTATACAGTTTTAGGGCAAACAGTCGCTTGCCGTAACATGTTGATGGTGAGGTTCTTGGACATTCGTGCCCTAAAAGCAACCTTCTGCGGTGCATTGCAGCAAGATCAATTTACAATTTATTCAGCGTCTGAAAACATTTGCTTCGCCACGCTGCCAAGCTTGTGGTATAAGAAACAAGCATGTTGGTGTCCGAATCTCAAACATGGGTCGTGTTTCGGCCAAGGCCTCGCGTGAGTGCCCCTTGCGCTGATCGATGGCATCTCATCGCGGGGTAAGGTGTGACCGAGCAGGTCGATTGATGTAAAACATATTGTCGAACCAGTGAGAATGGAAGGCGTCAAGATCAAGGCGGAGGTAATTTCACTTCCTGGCAGGTGCGATGTTAGCAATGCGAAGAGTGGTGGAAGAATCGCAACGCGATGTTGAGGGAGTCGCGCCAAGACGACCGTTCATTGCACGCGCCTCACGCATTGGGAAATTTTGCACCACGCTCTGGAAAATGGCGAGCATCATCTGATCTTTCTCGCAAATCAATTGAACGACAAAATGGCCGAACAACAATCATCTACCGGAAAAGTACATGCACTCATTGATTACGAGGATCGCTATGTGCAGCCTTTGATTCTGGCCGCTCTCAAGGCGCGCATGCCTGCCGACGTTTTGGTCTTGATGCAGTCAATCTCAGAAGCACCTGCCTCGAATGCCAGATTGCTGCAATGGAAACAATATGAATCACTAGATCTGGATCATGTGATGGAAAACTCTCAGACTAGTCTCATGAACTCGTACATTATCAGGAAAGCACTGATCAGAAAACACTATCTGTCTACCACTGTCTCTCATTGGTTGAGCAAGAACCCGGAATCCTGCTTGTCAAAGAACGTCAAGCCTAGTGTTGAGTTCGAATTGGATTTTGCCGAATTTCTGGATGATGCCTTGGTTGAGGCATTCGAGTTGAGAGAAAGCTTTGAAAAGAACGGAGAGCTTGAAGACTCCGAAAAGCAGTGGTGGATCTTGAAGCCTGGAATGAGTGATCGTGGGCAAGGTATCCGCCTCTTCAATTCCGAGGAAGATTTGACTGCAATTTTTGAATCTTGGGAGGAAGACAGTGACGATGAAGATGCCGAGCACTCTGGGGATGAAGAACAAAACGACGAAGAGGAAGATGAGGGAAATGGCGTGATGACCTCGCAACTCCGCCACTTCATTGCGCAACCATACATCCACCCTCCAATGTTACTTCCTGCACCTTTCGCCTCCGCAGACCGAAAGTTCCACATCCGTACTTATATTCTCGCTGTTGGAGCACTTAAGGTCTTTGTATACAAGCCCATGCTTGCATTATTCGCTGGAAAGACCTACACCGCACCATGGGAAAGCGAAGATCCCAACGAGGAGCTTGCAAGCCATCTCACCAACACATGCATGCAAACAGGTGAACGCGAAGGCAGTGTTCATGCTTTCTGGTCATTGCCCGACGATGTTCCTGGTCTGCCATCACAATGGAAGCAGAGTACTTTTGACCAAATCTGCAAAATCACAGGCGATGTGTTTGAAGGCGCTGCCAGAGGCATGATGGTCCACTTCCAACCTCTACCCAACGCATTTGAATTGTTCGGTGTCGACTTTATGCTGGATGCAGAAGGCACACCGTACTTGCTCGAGATCAACGCCTTCCCCGACTTTGCTCAGACCGGAGATGAGCTCAACAGCATTGTGCAAGGACTGTTTGAGGAGGTTGTTGATGTGGCTATCAAGCCATTCTTTGGTCTCGCCACACAAGAGGAGCAGACACTGGAGAGAGAACGCATGGCTCTAGCATTGGACATCAACTTGGGCAGGAACTGAGATTCGGTTGACCATTGTATAGCGCTCGTGCTCGAAGACCAATGTCCATATCGGACAGTTCCTTGCAAAGTGGCAAGCCGCAAGATTGGCTCTATCGATGGTTCAGACTCACTTCGCAACAGAGCAGCTCTCGAAGATGACTCTATCTTTTGTAATGTAGCCTGTGTCTTTGGCCACAACACGCCCACCAGCATCAAACTTCAGCAAGTCAAACTCTCAGTGGACGGATGAACCATTGCATTGCGGACTTGTGTACAGTATTGGAGGCATGTCATTTGCAAATATACCGAACAGTCGTGAAGCGATTCACGCATTCGATCGTGCACCAAGAATATTGCACATTGCCGTGGAGGTGTACAACAGCACGTCGCAAAAGAGAAAGTTCATTTCGGTTACAGTTTCCATCCACCTTTGATACAAAAGGATCAGAAGCTCGACGTCGCGACAATTTCCTTATCTGCGTTAATGTCGCTCACCATCGCCAAATTTTACTTTTCTTCCGTGTCGATGCTGCTTGCAACCCATATCGACATTTCCGCTTACCACTCAATATCACTTTTATCTGTTCACGCTACTCGTTATCCTTGAACCTTGCATCCAAAATACCATATCCAGCTCTCTATCTCCTGAGAAATTGCAAAACCACGCTGACGTAAGGTGCAAAGTATTTCAAAAATCGTATATCACACAGTGAGAACGTAAAAGTATCGTGCCCTTTAATGGCTACTTTGGTCGGTTTGATGGGAAGCTGGGGTGGGACAGGAAAAGTTGGTTGTTTGCAATAATGCAGTGTAATGTAATGTAAATAAGTGCGCGATGTTGTAGTAAAGTGTTTGTAACCAGGCCTTCATCCCTGTTCTCGTTAAAAACCTCAAGGAGGGGAAAAGAGTAACAGGTCCTTATGATGAGGCGGGCTTTGGAGCATCGACATCGTATGCTATTGACAACGGCGATGATGCTGGCGATGTTGATGTCGAAGAGGATGAATCGGTCGGCGATGTCGATGTCGATATCGGATCCGACAAAATCTCAAAAGATTCCTCAATCACCACCGTCTCCTCGACACTCAAAGCAGCAATAGCTTCTTCAACAAGCACTTCCGTCCTCGGTTGCAAATCAACGTATCTAGGACGTTGAGAACACAAACCTCTCCTCCAACGCTGCTCTTGATTCCTCCTAACATATTCTTCCGCCGCAATTCTCCGCATAGAAAGTCTTTTAACCAACGCCTCCGTATCTTCCATGTCCATATCCCAAGCTTCCTCGATTTCAGCAACGTTTACACCAGTATCCACGGCGAAAGCTATAAATGTTCTTGCTCTTCTGGCGAGAATGTGTCGTTCGAAGCGGTGGCACCAGATGGCCAATTCCACGTATTTGGCCCGTTGTGTGGCGCGAGTGCGTTGGGTGCATGTTGATTGGCAGGCGAGCATGATGTTTGAGAGAGTGGTCAAGGCCATGTCTAGGAGGTCTTGTTCGCAGATGAGGATGGAATCGGGACCGATTTGGTAGGAGAGCCAGTATTCGTAGCTCTGGAGTATGATGTAGGCGTGGCGGTATTCGGGAGAGGTGTAGACGGTTTCGGTGTCGTAAGAGGACATGATGGCGAGTTCTTTGAGTTGTGGTGGGTGATTGGCTCGGAAGCTGTGAGATTGTGATTGCGCGAAGATTTGATGGATGCGGTTCGAGACTCGATAAGTTGTGTTGGGTCCTCGACAAGTTATGCTGGGACGGCGCTCGTGTGCTCGGAAGCTGTAAGATGCTGGGCTGGTTGAAGCTGGGTGCAGAAGTTCGAAGTTCGAGGTTTTGACAAGTTGTGTTCGAACAGCGCTTGTGTGCAAGAAGAATAGAAGAAGAGAGGAACTGGAGGAGAGCAGATACTTGTACCAGGAAATCATACCCATGAACGAGTTTTCTGAATCTTGCTCATGGTGGATGATTTCATCGTCGCTCGTGACCTATACCAACGCAAATTTGCTTGATGCTGCCCGGCTTTTCGAAGCTTGGAGATGTGTCATTTCAGATCATTTCAAGGCGCGACCTCTTGTAGATCCTCGTACTGAGCCCCTGCCTATGCCACTGCCAATACTACTACCAGCTCTTGGAACACCTCTTCCTCGACCACCCTGACCTCCAACGCCGACATAGCCCGAAGATGTCGAAGAAGTGGACGATGGTTGCGCAGTCAAGCGACTCGATGCTGTTCCGACTCTGCCCCTGAGTCTCGAACCACGAGTTGCTGGTGGTGGAGCAGCCTTTTTCCGTTCCTCTTCCTCAGCGCGTCTTTGTGTGGCTTCTCTTCTGGCCTGATCTTCGGCGGCACGTCTTTCGGCTTGTTGTTGTCGTACGAATGATTCGTTTTCCATGTCTTGGATATCTTGTGTTGCTCCTTGCCAGTTCGGATTGAGAAGTAGGCGTTGATTGTGTTCGGTCTGGGAGAGAATACGCGTCCATGTGTCAAGAAGAGTCGAGGCCGAGTGCACTGTGCGATTGACGTTCTGAGTGTGTCAACAGATGTGTTTTTGAAGTATGAACAGAAATAGCATACATCCATATTGCCCTTTGCTTTCTCCAGACTCTGCACAACGTCTTCTATGACCTTGTTGATTTGTCGCACACTATCCAACTCTTTGCGCAAAGCAGCCTCTCGCGACTCTGATGTTTCTGGGCGAGGAGCGCTGGACTTGGAAGGGGTAGGACCAAGATCGATGTCCATGTCGTAGTCAATGTCCTCGTCTTCGTATGGGATGTTGTCGTATTCGTCGTCTACGTCGTCGTTCAAGCGCAATGCGCCTACGTCTGGTGGTTGCGACATGTTGGGCTTGAGGAAGTCACGTTGTCGCGAATGCCTGATTGAGAAATGTGATGATGGGCGGAATCAAGGTGTTTGCTGTTTGTTTGCACTGTTGATGTCTAGACCGCCAGCTTCTGCCCAATCTGTCGACAAAATGTATGTATACCAATGACCAGAGATTTTGAGAGATGCAAGTATGAGCAGCTCCCAGTACCCTCCTACAGGTCATATCAATCTCCAGTCTGCTCTCTGTTACTTCATGACCATCAGTAGCATGTCCATAGCGAATAGAGCATCCTCGTGGCTAGAGTCTGGCAATGGAAGTTGCCGAAACGCACGGGCCACGCTGTCGAGCACGGGCCACCAGAAACGGCCCAGCCTCGCGTCAATTGCCAGCCTCCTCTGAATAACCAATGCAAGGCATGACATGACATCCGCCCTGGCACAAGGTGCACAACTCCTCCCACCTCCATCATCCTGTCCGTTCCGTTTTGTTTACCATACTTGAAGCCCGTTTGTATACCCATATCGCTTCCGTCCGTCGCCCACTTCTTGGATACACATATTGCTACTGCAAATCACTTGGATCAACACCGCGCCAGAGATCGCGCCCTTTTCGTGTTTCGTCGCGTCTCGTTTTGTTGTTGTCGACAAAGATATCCATCGAGATTGTCTCAAGCTTGTCGCCAGCGCCAGGGTCATCGTCAGGACGATATTGTTGTCGACTTGGACGATTGTGTCGGCCGGTCCAAGCTGGCATTTGTTGCTGCCGCCGAAAGAGACGTCCAGCTTTCACTCTCACTCTCACTCTCGTCCTCGTCCTCGCCCTCGCCCTCGCTCTCACCGCCAGCCATCATGAGAGACGCAACCACCCCTCCGCCGCCCTCTGCGCCTCTCAGAACTCCTCCTACCCCTAAGCACGGTGCTGGCTATCATTCCTACGACCCCTACTCAGTTCCTAGAAGGTCTCAGAGAGTCTTGCTGTCGCACAAGAACAACGACAAGGACACAAAGGCTGCTCAATCCTCCTTCTCGTCCCAAAAGTCTACTCTGTCGCGCACCGAATCATCACACACACTCTCGCCTCCTTCCTCGCCAGCTGTCCACCTCCCTACACACCAGCAAACTCCTGCGCGACACACTCCTGCACGTCAATCGCTCTTTACGCGCAACAGACCTGCCAACACAAACAACAACAACACGCTTTTTGACGTGTTTCCCACCCATTCCTTCTTCCCAACCCCCGTTTCAATGGTTGCCACCCCTCACAAGACTCCTCGCAAGCTCGACGCTGCTGCTCTGAAGTCGACTGCGCGCATTCTCAACTTCAAGCCCACTACCACCAAGGCTCCAATGATCGCCCGCAAGAAGGCCAAGTCCCGTCTCACTCTTGACGAGGACGATGTCCATGAGGACGTCAACATCTTCACCGATGTCCAGGACCGCGTCCCAGCCATCGACACCACCGAGGACAATCCCTTCGTTGGTCCCAGATGCACCACTCGCGCTTCGACTGCTCCTCCATCATCCATGGATGTCGACATGGACGACGCCCACACCAAGAAGATGGGCATGTTCTATGTCTTCCGCGGCAAGAAGATTTGGCGTACCTACGACGACAAGAACGGTGAGGACGCTGCCGACTCGGATGCCTCTACCGGCTCCAACGACAGTCTCAAGCGTCAGGCCGGCGCCGCTGCCTCCCGCCCTCTGACCCGCACCAAGTTCGTGCCTCGTCTGCTCTTCCCCCCCGCCGCCAGCGACAACGACGCCGATGAGGAGGCCATGACCGATATCGAGGAGGAGATCAAGCCCATCCCTACTCCCGCTCTCTTCGGCGCCACCGTCCAGGCTAAGAAGACTCCCTCCAAGAGAGTTGGCGCTCACCCTGCCACCCCTCCCTCCTCTCACCGCCAGCTCCGCTCGGCTGCTGAGCAGATCTCGGTCTTTGAAGGTCCTCACCATGACCTGAACCACGTCCTCGCCTCGCCTTCGGCCACTCCTATGCCCAAGAGGGTGGCCTCGCCTCCTCTCTTCGCTGGCTGGTCCCGCGCCAAGGATGCTGACGAGAAGGCCCCTCGTGGCCCTCGCGGTGAGAAGCGTCATCGCGTTACCATGTCAGAGCCCGATGTGCCCGCTAAGCGCGCCCGCAACAGCCTCTTCTCTGACAGTCATTGATCGACCGCCGCCAAATCAACTTCATTTCAATCATCGTCTTTTCTGTTTTTTCAGTCTTCGCTGTTCTTCTGCATTGCGAAACGCATAGCGCGTATGGAAATTGGGAGTTTATGGGTTTGGTCAGTGCAAGTTTGGGTTGTTTCTACATCCTTCACTTCCTGATCTAGGGCGTTTACGAGATTCACGCATGGCATCTTTCTGCACTTTGCACCTTTCTGCATGGTACAGCTGTCTTTCGAAGAGGAGGACAACATCTTTGTGTGCACCCGTCATGTTTTCCTTTCCTTTTCTGATATCCAACCATCCCTCATTCTGCTGATTGAGGGCTTAGATAGTCTACAAAGATGCGATCCTGTAATATACCCTGCCATATAGGCATACAGCGATCGTACATCATGAAATGAAATCATCAGTTGTGTTAACACAAAGACTTGTCTTCTATTTTCCTTTGTGATGTGTTGGTCTTCTCTGAGTTATGCAATTCACGACCTGATCAATCTCGGTGATCTCTAATCCGTTCTAGTCAACGCTGTTCGCTGACCCGGTTTGTAGATTCACGTTCACATCGAGCACTGCTTTCACATGAATTTAGTCAAACACCGGTCAAGCGAAGCCCGCAGTCCCATGTCTTCTGCCCATATCTTCCATCTTCTTCCACGAACGACTAGGTAGCATCTTTTCGACAACCCGATTTGGGCGATTTGAAAGCCCGACTGAGGCAGCCAGTATCTTCACTCTCACATCTAGAACCAATCCTAATACTTCAAAGAGCCTACTCGATCAAACACATCATCCAAGCTTGAGCTCATCAACTGTACTCTTGTTGATCCATCGCCGCTTTCACCACCAACGCCTAGCTTATTGGAATTTACTCACCATCATATCTTTACCACATCTTACTCTACCGCACCAAACCATGCCACCTCTCCACGAAAACATGACAGACTATGAGATTCTTCAGGAAGAGATCTCGCTTAAGGTGCAAGAACTTGAGATCTTGAGACGCAAGCTCGCGATCGAAGATATCAAGAGACGTAGAAAGGGGAAGAAGGAGATCCAGCAACAGACCACTGACGAAGAGGAAAACCGTGAGGGAGCTGAGAATGAGGATGACAACGACACAAGAGCCACCAATGCCGGTAGAGCTGCACCTGGCTCTGTTGCCTCTGCTATGGAAGTCGACATGGGGGATGATGCTGCCAATACTGTCACCGTCAAGCCTGAGCCAGAGGATGAAGAAGACCGCCCAGCAGGTTTCATCGACATGGCCCTGAAGAAACCGTCCAAGCCGTCGAATTCATCGAACAGACCCATGAGCCTTGTGTTCAACGACGAGAAACCACAAACCCCGCCACCTCCAAAGCAACCTCTTCGCCGCACTCGATGCAGTCGCCAAAGAAACCTTGCGCCCGAACTTCCAGTGCCCAGTCCTGCTGGTGAACTCAACAGGCCGCCGACAAAACGTCCAGCCACCACTGCAGCAGCATCATCTCCCCACTCCAATGGCAGTCCCAATCCATCATTCAGAGAACCAAAAGTCAAGGCCGAAGATAAAACTGAAGCACGACCTCGCCCACTCGCTTCCAAACGCCAGAAAACAGCATCAACACCCTCCTCTCACACCTCACCATCTGGACCATTCCTAACACCGCCTTCTCGTTCCTACCGCCCCTCTTCGTCCTCTCTACCTGCTCCCCCTTCCCCAGCCGCATCTTCTTCCTCTTACGCCTCTTCGCCTTCCCCACCCAGAAAGCCTTCTCTATCACCTCCCGTAGAAAACGCATTGAGCTTTTCCTTCGAAGCAGGAGATGTACCGCAAGAACCACGACCTGCGTATTCAGGCACACAGATTAATAAGGAAAGGGAAAGGGGAAAGAAAGGGGAGAAGAGGAAGATTGTCATGTTGGGGGTGGATGGGAGGACTAAGGTGGTTGAGGGATAGGATATGATGGGGTGAGGAAGATGATTTGGGGCATGGTAGAGAAGGAAAATACACATGGACAATACACAAGGGAAAATTACAGTGAGGTTCATTCGAAGAAAAGAGGTTATAAATGGATGTGAGAGGATGATGGAGATGCTGGATATTTTTACTAGATCACATTATCACGCATTGATCTACCATCACTGTGGTCCAGATTATCTGCTCTCTGTATCGCAGAGTGGATGGAACAGAAGCTGTCAAAACGCAAGACATGTTTCGGGATCTCTTGAAGGTCCAAATGAGAGTCGAAAACATCCAAATCAATCATAACAATCACCCATTATCCCACTGATCAACTCATGCTTTGGAATAAAATCTTGCATTACTACAACATCTACACCTACACCTATTTACCATCGCACCTCCTCTCTTCTCTAGCCAACGCGACAACAATGCCATCTACCCCAACCTCTGCCCTTTCTCCTTTTCTATTGTATCTCCCCATTACTCCCTCCTAACCCAAACACACCCCCTTCTCCTCTCCATCGGCCCCTCAATCCCAGAAATAAATCTCATTTTATTCTTCTGCCAGTCGATCTCAGCAATAGCTTCACGACCGCGTTTATACGCATTTGTGATATCTCGGGCGGGATAGCGAGAGCGTTCGATGGGGCGGATGGAGTTCCATATGAGGGGTTCGTAAGGGAGGAATGGGATTGTGTGGGCGTGTGCGGTGGTGGGTTCCTTGAGGGTAGGTAGGGTGCAGGGAGGGGGTTGAGAGAGAGTGGAGCGGAAAGTTGGTATTTGGGTAGAGGGGAAGGGCGAGTGGGAGGGAGAGGGTGGTGATTGCTCGGGAGACGATGGTGAGGGTAAGGAGGAGGGGTCAGACGAGAGTTGTGGTGGAGAGTGCTGTTGGAGGATCTCATTATTACCAGGGACTTGCTGGTTGTTTTGACCCGAGGAGCGCTCTGGGTCGGCAGGAGGGTTGCCATCTTCGTTTTGCTCGCCATAGCAACCTCCGTTGCTATGATCTTGATCCGGAGCTTGGGTGTGGCCTTGGCCTTGACCTTGACCAGGACCCTCCTCGTCTCTGTCGTCCCTTTGTCTTCTGAAAAATTGTGCGCGGACATCCTCATCAGAACTGCAATCTGCGTCTTCATCATCTTCCTCATCCTCACCCTCATTCTCCTCGACTTCCACTTCTTGCCCCCCATCAACAGCACCTGCAACAACAGATTGAATGCTCCTGGCTGTGGCAGCAGCTTCATCAGCCCAACGCAGAGCACTGTTGGCAGCTTCGTGCAAAGCTCCATCTTTGCATGGTCGCTTGAGGGACTGATTACCATGTGCCTCGGGTCTGCCGTGACTGGGACCTTGTTCCGAGTCATAAGGACGTTTGAACTCCAATGGAGCATCGGAGGAGGATCCAGAAGACGAGGGGGCCAGCCCGTTGCTGGGGATCTCTGGAAGGCGGAGAAAGCGGACCATACGCTGAGGCTGAAGTGCTGCCAAAGCATGTGGCTCGTGTCGACGTGGGCTGTATGATCGAGGCTCAGCAACCCTCTCTTGCTCCCTTTCTTGCCCTAGTGGTACGCTGGTCAGCTCGTCTCTCCGCTGCAATTCTGTTTGTTCCGGTCGCTGCTGGAGAGCGAGTTGCCTCGCCTGAGCTTGCTCCGCCTCAGCCCGCTGCGCCTGAGCCCGATTCCAGCCAACCTGCGCTTGCTCCTGTTCCTGGTACATTTGCATTCGATCCAAATATGCCTGATACGAAAAGTTGGGGACTTGCGTTGTCATTTGAGGTATCCTGTCATGACCCGTGTATGGCGTTCCATACCCATCCGTGTGTGCTGGGGCATACTGAATCGGATTCATGTAAAAAGACTCATATGGACCCGTATGATATCCACTTTGTGACGCTGCTGCTATGCCAGGTTGCGTTGGAGCGTACATGCTTGGTTGCCTACCCTGCATGCTCTGCTGTGCGCGAGGCTGAGATAGATCCGTACCTCGAGCTCCAGGGACTTGCATTGGCGAGGGCGGTCTCGTGTTAGGTCCCTCGTCGGTCCTGGGGAGGATGGGACGCTTGAGCAGAGCCCCTTTCTTTTTCAACTCTTTGTATCTTTGCGTACGCTTACGAGGGGCCCTTGCTGGCGGCACCGATGATTCGTCTGTTGTGCCGTTGGAAGACTCATCTGGGGGTGTACCTGCCGATCCATCTGCTCTGCCATTGCGAGACCCAGTTGGAGGCTCCCTTGAGGTTCCATCGCTCGACATCGTTTATTGGCGCAATGCAGCAAGGTTTTGAGGTGGAGAGTGATGACTTGACGAGATAGTGATGAGATGCTGACGAGAGTATAAGAACTTGCGATGAATTTGGTGATGATTGTTAGGACCGAGATCGGGATTTTTTCACGTCGGAATATCTGTAAAGTTAGCAGAACGAGGAACTCAAAGAACGAGAGTTATAGATCAAAATCGTGAAGCGACTCATAATAATGTGAGTCCTTGCCATGAGGGAAGTTTTAGCTGCAATAAGCTTTGGGCTGTTGGCCTGGTGTGCCTGACTCACCAGGCGTCGAACTTGGATCTCGTAGCCCCAACGCGCTCGCAAAACCACTGTCGCAATGCAGAGAACTATTCAGATGGCTGAGAATGTCCAGTGAGAGTCCTCAGGGAGGCGCGTTCTCAGCGGGCAGCTAGGTTATTAAGAAAAACATCGTGCATTTTGATGCGAAGTTTCATCGTGATCACGACGTCGGAGAGGTGATCAAAACGTCTTCAGCATTCATCTTTTACCTACCAGCTAGTTTTCGAGCGGCCAGTGTTCTCACACCATGTCCGGAAGCATGTCTTCATTGTTGGAATCCATCAAGCGACGCACCGTCGTGAACAGTGGCCTCTACATCATCCATTCTTCTCTATCTGTGACTGACACTTTCCTTATTGCTCACAGCCTCGTCTCCAGTTGATGGAGGCGACGTCGTGTTGTGGCCGCCAGGCTTGATGTTGGACAAGGCAGTCTGGACTTGGCTGACGAGGGTTGGAATGTGGACAATTCTGGTTGTGGGCGACTCCGTACCAGCGGAATTGCGCTTGGAAGGTTCGTGCTTCTGGGCCGAAGAGTTGTATGAACCGTACGTATCGAACCTGTCCTCGGCCGATGTACTCCAGCGCGAAGTGGGAGAAGTGTTGTGGGATGGGGGATTCTGGTCGAAGGCATGGCTGTGTTCGCCGTGCATGAGGAAGTCTAGAGTTGCAGGGTGTATGCCGCCATTCAGTGATGCCAATGAGTTATGAGTACTCACTCATGTAACTCATGAACTCATGAGTTATGACTTGACTTGAAGCTTGATTGTGTCAGTATCTGACGTGCGCTCAACAGACATCAACCATTACCAGCGTCTCATATTCGAGTGTCGAGATGGTCACTTGGCCAGGACGATCAAGTTTGCCGCACTGTGAGCACTGTTCCACGTTAAGACATGCCTATTGCAGGAAAATATGATTTGCTTGCTGGTAGAGGCCTGCCGCTCGTCAGTATTGCTTCGGCAGTAGACGCGACAAGATTCGAATACTTTTGTGCATTCGGCCTGAAAGAGTTGATCCTCGGATTGAAGGCCATCATGCGCGAATAGCACAGAATGCGGTGAACATGCGGTAAGGTCGACTGTGTTTTACGATTGGATGGCAGCAAACGAAGAAGTCGAGTAGGTGGCCACTGCCAAAGTCGCACGGAAGGAAAGCGTCAGAGAACGCACGAGCATTTCTTATGGGGCGTCTTGAGTCCGCTACTGCTTCAACATCAATCCCACGACAAGATTAGCTAGACAAAGAAGTCACCAAACGCGACACATCTGCAACCCGGATGCAACCCATGCATGATGATTTCGAGGTGGGGTGGTATCAAAAGGAATGGAGAGCTGAGATTTGTTCGTAGATTCTACCTACGAGGTATGTGAATATATAAAAACATGCTTCGAAAAGAAATGTCTGTGCTTTCGCCAGCTCCGATAATAAAAAAATGAAAAAGATGATCGAGTCTTTGATGGCTTCCACACTCTGCCAAAGCTCGGAGATCCCCTCGATGATAATAAAGAGCAGACCGAGCTTTCGGTGCCCCTCTTTCCTTTGCCAAATCTTGGCCGCAAACGTTAGTTACCTCTGGATGATAAAAAAAAAGATGCAATCTCGACTGCCCCTCTCCCCCTTCCCTTCCGATTCTCCCCTCACTATCGTATAAGTGTTTCATGTCCTGTCCCTGGTGCTCGAGCTTCGGTTATCTCCCAAAGCTCCATGCACAAACCCCTCGTGGTTCATCACACGTGTTGATACCGAGGTGGACGAAGTTTGCCCAATCTTGCTCGGTCCTGAGGACACCAACGATGCCGGATCCTGTTGCCGTCATCGTCGTAGATGGGCTTAAGGCTGATGCCAACGAACACGGCGTCTTTATCCATCCAAGCTGGGCTCCAAGGTGGGATATGAGCTTTGTCCATGTGATGTCTTTTGACGAGGTATTTGAGAAGTTTTGCATCGTCGTCCAAAGCCTCAGTGCCGTCTTCCGAGTCGTCGTCTTCCGCGGCCGCAGATGAGCCAGCGGAGTCACGCTTTGGTTCCTCGTCTTGGATGGCATCGCTCATGCTC
This sequence comes from Aureobasidium leucospermi, assembly GCA_019775405.1. Lineage (NCBI taxonomy): Eukaryota > Fungi > Ascomycota > Dothideomycetes > Dothideales > Saccotheciaceae > Aureobasidium > Aureobasidium leucospermi. The sequence goes on from JACWFU010000025.1 coordinate 194,275, forward strand.
ACATCATCGCCATCAGGCTTTGGTTCCTCCTCCGTGTTGTCATCGTCATCGCCATCAGGCTTTGGTTCCTCCTCCGTGTTGTCATCGTCATCGTCATCGCCATCAGGCTTTGGTTCCTCGTCTTGGATGGCATCGCTCATGTTCACATCATCGCCATCAGGCTTTGGTTCCTCCTCCGTGTTGTCATCGTCATCGCCATCAAGCTTTGGTTCCTCCTCCATGTTGGCATCGGCCATGACCACATCATCGACATCAAGCTCTATGAGTTTGACCTTTTGCTTTTTCTTGTTCATGGACTCGGCCTGAGCGGCGGCCTTAATCTCTCGCTTCCTCTTCTTCTTCTCCTTCCTTGTGTCACTCTTCTTTTCCTTGACTACCATTGGAGATCCGGATGGCGAAGGCGATGGAGACGCGCTGTCACGAGCCGGGGCTTTGGAACTCGCATCCAGTGGAGCCTTCACTGGCTTGGTAGCAGCGGTGGAGCTTGATGGCTTTCCTGCAATCGAAGCTTTGGCTTTGGTAGAGGAAGACGTGGCAGGCGTTGCATTCGGGGAGGACTGAGCTTTGACGAGAGTTCTGATATTCGGGAGACTTGTGTCGATGTCGTCAACAAGGAATGGAAACTTCGGTTGGCCAGGGTAGACTTGGACAACAGTGTCTTCCTCGGTCGGAGAGGGTGTCACTGTCAAGCCAGGGAAGGCTTCGATAATCCATATGAGGGACTTCATGGCGTTGTTTTGACGATCGTCCCATTTCGACTCTTCGTTGTTTAAGTAGTGGAAGATTTCGGCTCCAGTAGAAGGACCTAGAGGGTGATTCGGGTCTTCGTATGGCATTGCGTCAAGCCCAAAGACGTCCTCCAAAGCCCAATGCCACTTGATGCCCACGCGGTTGAACTTGGTAAGTCTGTACTCGTTTCCTCGGAGTTTGTACAAGCTGGTGAAGAACTTGAGCGTAGGAGTCATACCTACCCAAAGCGGCTGGTGTAGTCCGTTCAGAACCAAATCGCCCACGTAAAGACGGTGTTCGCCGGTGCCTCCAATGACGGGAAGGTAGAACCAAGGATAGAACTGGGCGTACCAAAGCAGGGGTGCGAACATTGTGTGAACGCCTGTCGGTGTCAGACCTTTGGTCTGGTACGTTTGTTGAATGACGTTGCAGTTTTCGACTGTGGGAACACCCTCGACCTTGTGCTTCTTGTAGAGCGTCATGAATCTCTCTGTGTTCTTCTTGGAGAGTGACTTGTCATCGTGAGTCTTGAGGAGCTCGGTCACCTCATCATCGGCTTCGCTGGAGGCCATCGTGTAGTATCGAGCCCAAAACCTGGAGATCTGGCACACGAGTTGTAAGCAAGATTTGGTTTCGAGAGCAAGCGCACCACCTACCAAAGGACGAGATCGTGGAGACGTGACGGGTCACAAAGCTCAAGCTTCGCGACGTTGTTGAAGAAGAGAAGAGAGAGAGAGAGAAAACCTCGCAGAAGAATAAGATATAGCCGGGCTGCTGAAGCATCGGCTTTCACTGCTTTCAATGTGAAGCGCTTTCACTGCCGTTTCGACGTCCTTGGATGCGCAAAGACTGGCGCGAGTGAGATCTTCAGGTTACCGCCGGTTGCGAGTCTCGCTCGAGGTGCTGGCAATGAAGTGAACGGTCGCACTCCAAAGGCACTGAATGACAGCGATGGAAGATGGTGTAGTGTGCAGAGAAGCGCCGTGTAGGGCGAAGGGTGATGTATATGCCGCGCTCAAGTGAAAGCAAGTGAGGTCCAGCGCTCAAATGCCAACCAGATCCGCCCGCGACCACTTGATTGAGATGTAATTCGGAGGAAGATGATTGAAAAGGAAAAAAAAGGAAAGAAGGAAGGGAGGAATGAAGGAGAGGAAGGAGAGGACCAATTGGGACGGGCAAGAAGAAAAGTGAAGTTCTTGCGAGAAAATGTGATTGGATAAAGCGACATGGCCCAATTTAGTCGAATACCGAGGCCAACTCAACCAGCATGCAGTTGTCGGATGGACAACCAGTCCTTTTCTCGTCCTTATCGCGGTCCTAGTCTTCGTCTTCTTCATACCATTCTCTGTAGGGAAAGCCCGGGTATTCTCTATCATCGTTCTTGCTGAGGAGTGTTGCTACATCCATCGCAAGATGCTGCAGTGCACCGAGGGTTGGATGCATGTAGACCTTTTGATCACAAATTTGCTTGAATGCCTTCATCGCTTCAGTGCTCTGTCAATCAATGTGCCCATCGTTTCTGTCTGCGCGACCTTTCCCTCGACGATGTACTTTTCACGCCATTCCGCGAGAGTGAGTTCTTTGTATTCGGGGCACGAGAAGGTGTGTATCATGCCGTAACGTGCAAACACAACCCATGCGCTGGCGTCGTTGCGACTGGGGTCCAAGTTTGTGTGGCGAGGGAACAAACCTATACAATATTTTTTCGAAAGTAGAGCTAGGTCCAAGGAGAGACCGTTAAACAGTCGCTCTCCATGGACGAAGTCCTCTTACTCAAACTCATCGTGCATTTTGATGGCTGGAACGATGCGCATCGCCGCGGCTTGAGAGTCGAACTGACAAAGCTTAGCACACGGGGAGCTGGAAGTAAGCTAAAGTTCGGGCGGTTTGGTTGATTCTTTTGTACGGTGCAGAGGAGGCGAGACTGAGTCGGGTCAGGTCTAGAAGTCGTACATGTCGCTCACTAATACGCGGCCCGGTGCTGGCATGTACTGGAGTAAGTCGTCCAACAAGCTCTCGGAGGTAGAACATCACAAAGGAAAAGCAATCATTCGTAACATGGCTGGACAAAACAAGGAGCTCCACAATGGCAAAGCTGATCAATAATCCCTGGCATGAAGAGGAAACGGCAAAAAGAGATGGACGACTAGGGGATCGAACCCTAGACCTTCAGCATGCAAAGCAGACGCGCTACCACTGCGCCAGACGCCCATTCATATATAATCTTGTCAAATCTTAACATTCATGTTTTCCCGACAGCTGTTCAAGCCTCGGCAAGTACAGACCGGAATCTCAGGAGACCTTGAAGCATCCCAGATACACAAACATGCAGCTTCGGAGCAACGCATTGAGGGCTGCTGTAGTGGCAGCGCTGGCTATAACAGTCAGCGCATCATTGGGCGACCGTCTGCCAGACTTCAAAGAATGCGTCAAGGTAAAGTCAACTCACTTGCGACGGCACACCGGAGCTCGCTGGCTAACACAACCATCACAGACATGTACGGCCACCAATTGCGTACCCGGCGGTCCCTCCATCTGTAAGCGCCTCCCCATATAGCCGAGCCAAGAAGAACACATACAAAGAGAAGGAACAAGCAAAAGGACAAGAACAAGAAGCTCATGAATATACACAACAGCCCTCCAACACCGCCTCCTCCTCTGGGACTGCCCGTCTGAATGCGACTACACCTGCCAACACGTCGTCACCGACACACGCCTCGCTCGTGAACCCCCCTACCGTCAGCCAATCCTCCAATTCCACGGCAAATGGCCCTTCTACCGTTTCCTCGGCATGCAAGAACCCTTCAGCGTCATCTTCTCCCTCCTCAACTTTCTCGCCCACGACCACGGTATGAAAGTCCTCCGCGAAAAGGTACCCGCCTCCTACCCTCTGCGCAAATTCTACCTCGGCTTTGGATACTTTGGACTCGCGTCATGGCTGTTCAGTTGCGTCTTCCACACACGCGACTTTGCGATTACGGAAAAGCTGGATTATTTCGGTGCTGGGGCTAGTGTGATGTATGGGTTGTTTTTGAGTGTGGTGAGGGTTTTCAGATTGGATAAGGATACACCGAAGCGTAGCTCTGTGCTGCGCGCTTGGATTTTGCTCTGTGCTGTTCTATACACGGCACATGTTTGCTACTTGTCCTTCTGGCGCTTCGACTATACCTACAATATGGCTGCCAATGTCGCGGTCGGTATTGTTCAGAACTTGATCTGGAGTTGGTTCAGTATCAGCAGATACCAGAAGACCAAGCGCATGTGGGCGGCATGGCCTGGTTTGATCGTCGCATGGGTCATCCTAGCCATGAGTTTGGAATTGTTCGACTTCCCACCTTGGTGGGGAGCTATTGATGCACACAGTCTTTGGCATTTGATGACGGTATTCCCGACACTATGGTGGTACAGCTTCCTCATCAAGGATGCACAAGAGGATATGCAAGGACATCGTCTCAAGGCATAGAATTGCCTTGTATAAAACCACATTCGACAGACCCGCAAAACCATTCCATAGACTTTCAGAAAAGACTTGCACATTTACTCGTCTAACAATCTCATCTCCTTGGACCCCTGTCCAATTCCCAAACCCTTCCTGCATTTTGACAAGCTAATACGTGCCTGTGCAGCCTACTCGAGAGCACAAGCAAAGACCTATCATAAACAGCAAAATTCCCTTCACTCAAAAGCAAGGGATATTTTTCTCCACCGGCAATACTATATATTCTCCATCCTCCCACGATCCAGTCCATTTCTCTTCCATCATCGCTGAGGACTTTGATTTTATTGCGTCCTTGAGTTTGTGGCTGTTGCCCATACCTCTGTGCCTTACATGTGCTTCTCGTCGCAGAGGGCGAGGTACTCGACTACGGGAACGAGGTTAATGTCGACGAGTACATCTAGGGCTCGCTTCGTAGGTCGAGAGGGGGAGGAGGCGAGATCATGACGAGAGGCAGCGTCGTACCTACTTTCTTACATCGTCCGTATATCCCTTGCCCCGAGAATAGACGGTAGCGAGCCCGACGACGTAGACAGGGTTAAGGCCGACGAGGATATCGCTTCGTAAATCGAGAGGGGTGGAAATGCGAGATCATGACGAGAGGCAGCGATGTGCTTTATACGTTCGCCGCTTCCTGATTTCAGTATAGATAGCGACGAGTCCAAGCCCCCCACAGAGAAGTAATACGGCGCAAACTCTCCTTTACCTAGCAGAGGGCTACTCTAGGCCTATCAACAGGCACAATACTTTCCAGAAACAGAGCCATATTCAACGAGATAAGAGCTTTTGGTTACGAAACGAGGACATCAACAATCATATTCGTACAAATTTACTATACACACAATTTAGTTCTTCTTAGGCACCTCCATTGTGGGTGTTTTTGCCATGAGTAGTTGTCCGACCATATTCACAGCGCCATCGGGGTCATCTTTGTTGTACAAGAATAGACCTTGCACTGCAGCAGTGCTGACGGAGTTGATCAGACCATACTGCTCAACACGCTCGAGGAACAGAGTTTTCTTGCTGCCATCGGGGTCGAGAGGGGCGTAGAATCTGTCCCACATCTGCTCCATTTGCCATAGAGTGGCCTCGCCCAGGCGGAGCGTCATGTCTACTCTGCCAGGTCGGATCAGTGCATCGTCAAGTCGTTCGATGTGGTTGGTTGTCATGAATGCGATGCGCTCTTCTGCACTTGCAACGCCGTCAAGTGCGTTGAGCAGACCGGAGAAAGTTACGGTGGCTCCACTAAAGCCGTCTTCATCGCGCTGCCTGCGGTTGTTGAACGCAGCGTCTGCGTCTTCCAGAAGTACGAACGTACGAGGCGGCAAATTCAGCATGAGATGGTTCAATAGATCATCAGTCAGACCACGCTGACTCAAGCTGAGCATGGCAATGCTAAAGTCCAGCTCTCCAGCAAGCGCTTGTACGAAAGATGTCTTTCCAGTACCAGGAGGGCCGTGCAGAAGATACCCTCTTCGGTAAGGGATACCGCGGTCGAGATACCATGTGCGAGCATTCAAGAACTCGCGTACATCATCTCTGATCATTTCTGCCATGCCTTCTTCCAGTACAACAGAGTCGAATGGTCGCTTGCGCTTGGCGTCTCCCAGAGGCATCCATTGCATATTTCTCAAAGTATATACCATGGTCTTTCCTTCAATGCTTTGCATAGAGAGGGAATGGGCTTCTGAGAACATGTCTTCGAAAATGTGACGATGTGCGTAGAGAGTGGTGAGTTTGATGGTTTCAAAAGGTTGACCTTGGGCGTCGAAAGATTTCCCCTCGCGCTGGCGGTCTACAGCAATGAAGGCGTTTTTGAACCTCAGAATATGTTTTCCGTGTCCAGGTACCAGAGAGAAGTGTGTGTGAGATGCTCCGCCAGGTGTTTTCTGACTTGCTGTCTTGATTTGAAGATGGTGTAGGCCTGGTGTGAAACGCCTGATCAGAGCTTCCATGATTCCTGGCTTCCTGTTTGCAAATCAGCAAAGTTCAGGATTTAGCATGAAGACATAACATACACTGTCTCTGCAGTCTCTGAAAGCGACTTCTGATATTGCCGTGTCATCCAATTAAGGACCCACGGATAAGATTCATCATGTCGAGTAATCTCAAGATCAACCAACATCCGCCTCTTCAATAGCTCTCCTCCCCTCCTCAATCCTTGTTGTCCAATTCTCAGTGCAGCACCCAATCCCGCAAGGCCGAAACCTGCAGTGAAAAATGGATTGCTAGTGAGTTGTTGAAAGATTGATCCATCTCCAGCACCGCCTTCAGCCAGTGATTTTAGAGCTTGTTCTTTTGATGGCGGAACAGCTGGACTGCTCGCCGGCGGCAGTGTGTTCACTGCATTTTGTTGCTCCATTAAGAGTTGATGGTGGAGCGCAAAGGTCGCCGCCAAAAGTTGGACGCGGATGGCGCGTTCTCGATTGGGTTTGGCGCCCGTCTTCGGCGTTTCTTCGCGGACAATGACACTTGGACGTTGGAAGAGGAATTGCGACCGCGTTTGTGATCATCGACCGGTTGCAGTTTGTCGCCATGCGAGTTACGTTTGTGGACGATGCACGTTTGATAGGAGTCAGATCTCCCGCAGAAAGTTGAGGCTGTGATGCCTAGTTGTCGCATTACACAAGTGCTCGATGCATCCCACTGGATTTGCAGAAGGTATGAAGCCAGCACTCTGGATGGATGATCATATATGATTCATTCAATCGTGCACTCTCGCAGTTGACATTGTAGGATATCCATCACGGAGGTATCTCTAATCGTGACTGCCTTCTCGCCCGAACTGCTGAACGTAGAACTCGGTACCACGTCATCGTCATTGTTTTGCTCCTACCTCCTCTTACTCTTGTGATACTTCCTTTATCTCTCTACTTTGTCAACACTCCGTCGCTTGTTCAATTCACGAATTATGGCAGCTCTGGGCAGTGAAGATTTCGATGACGAAGACGGCATTGTCGACGATGAAGAAGCAAACAGCGGCACCCAGTAAGGCTTTGGGCTCACAACAATCTGCCTATCATGCTGATCACATCTGCAGCCCCTTCCTCTCGCTTAATGCCACCGACGCAGATATTGTCTATGCGGCCAAAGACTGGGACATACCCACATCAGAACTATCCCAAATCATTCAAGACGCCCAAGGCATATCGAAAGACATCAATACCGTACCCCTCAAGGCCACCGCCAAACCAATCCTCGGTATACTCCAGAGCCCGCTGGATCGAGAACGAATCACACCGAGACTGGACAAAATCAACAAGTGGATCGAAGCCACCAAGGAACCAGCGAACTTCAGTCTGATCGACCTCCTTGCCGGATCTCATCGATCCGGCAACAAGCAGCAAGTCAGCGAGGAAGCTTTGAAGGGAAGCTTTGCCACGATCCTGGCTGCGGTTCATTCGCAAGTCTTGGTAGCTGTCCTGGAAGGAAGGATCGCCCAGCAATACTTCTCGGATCCCGACACCAGACTTGTATTGGATCATCTTTCTGCTGAATCAGCAACTCAACGTGTTCGTCCTGGTATTTATTGTAATGCCATTGGACACAAAACCACCGGAAGCTTCCTCACAGTCGGTGAGACGTATCAAGTTCTCGATGCCATGAGCCTCTATACCAGGAACGTCAATCCACGGCATTGTACGCAAATCGACAGTGCAATTCGCCCAAATACCCGGACTCCAAGACGATACATCCGAAGCGGCCGAGCCGAACGCCAGATTCGCATCTTCACCAGTGCTACAAGAGCCAGAGTCGAAGTTATGGCCCAGAGCTTGAGTTTGGACGATACGCTGCCTTCGTCAATCCTCGAATTTGGATATGGTATGGATGTCGAGCACCGTCTAGTTGCACATCAGAAGCATGAATCATCTAATTATGTGATGAACCTTTTTCACGCTTGCTGCCAGCATCTCTTCCCTGGGAAGTACAACCTACACCAGTTCGTTTTGTTCCTCTGCCACTCACCAGACCAATCTTCGACTGCCGAGATCTTCTTCCATTTGCTGGGCAATGGATACATAGGTAACGGTGCTGGCTTCTCTCACTGGCCTGCAGGACTCAGCAGCTCCAAAGCGTACAAACTCGACGCCGAGACCTGGTCCCGGTTCAGCAAGTGGAGTGTAATCAACACGCCGTTGCAAAACAACATCAAAGCAGGAGCAGATACTCTGCAGCGTCTGAGTGCAGAACGTGCAGCAGGCCAAGGGCAGAGCATCGCCAAAGTCAACCAACAAGAATCGGTCGGAAGGAGACTGATTGAGGAGGAATTCCAAAGGGCCCTTGCAGATTGGGAGAATGATGTGAGCGAGTTGCTGAAGTATGTTGCAGAGTTAAACGACTCGCATACTGGGAAGGGCAAGTGGTAGATGTCAATTTCGACTGAGGCACTTCGCATGTTATAAAGAGTGGTGAGTTTTCAGCTATGGAATACCAAGCCAGGTATGCTTTGGTAACTACGAGATTCTCCTTTGCTCGTCGACTGCTCTAATTTACAAGATTTGGCATTTGGCTTATTCCTTCCTGTTGCTCCAGAAACTCAATGATGAATTCCTCGTATTTCAACCTCCTTGTCCTGAGCCTTCTCCTCATCTAGTCGGCATTCTTCCTTTCGACCTGCTTCTGTCTCTTGGACGCAGGAGGTTTTGTGTCTTCGTCCTGCTTCTGTCTTTTGGACGCAGCAGGTTTTGTGTCTTCGTCCTGTAGAAATGACTTGGCCCTGGTCCTGAGCGATCCCGTGGAATTCTTGGTGCGAGTCCTGGTTACAGCCCGAGCGGGAGATTTGGCAGTAGATTTGGCGGGAGACTTGACGGCCACCTTTCTCGTGGGAGTTGCAGGAACCTCGGAGAGAGATCCTGTATCAACGTCACGCTTGCTGGGCTTTGAGACAGTGGTGCGATCTTCTTCGCCAGAGCTGTCATCGGTCGTATCGTCATCCGGCTTGGTTGCAGCCTGAGCGGGAGATTTGGCAGTAGATTTGGCGGGAGACTTGACAGCCACCTTTCTCGTGGGAGTTGCAGGAACCTCGGAGAGAGATCCTGTATCAACGTCACGCTTGCTGGGCTTTGAGACAGTGGTGCGATCTTCTTCGCCAGAGCTGTCATCGGTCGTATCGTCATCCGTCGTGGATTCGAGCTTGGTCTGGACCTTAGGCTTGTCCTCGGTCTCTTGAGAAAGCTCGTCGTCAGAGGCGTTGGCGCCTTCGGGTTCATCATCCTCGGTATCCTGCTGAGATGCGGGACTCGTAGAAGGGGGGGGCTGCTTGACATCATCACGCGCGATGCGAGAGATCCTAGGAGACTGCAGGAACTGATCCAGGCGTTCACGATTGCCGATGATCTTGAAAGGCGTTTCCTGAACACGCTGCTTGAATCTTTGGAGAAGATGGAAACCGAGTGGGAGTTGCTTGTCGTGGGGACTCTCGTCTTCCCTGATGCGACCGATACGCTCAAGCTGCGACATGATATCTTTGCCCTTGGTATCCTCGTGGTGTAAATGGTGTAGACGAAATCTGAGCGCATTCGCGACCGATTTGGCATGGTGCACGACAGCTTTGACTCTAGGGTGCGAGTCTGCCAGCCATTGAGACATATCCTCGGACTCAGAGAACATGCGCTGGGCTTTGGTCAGTGTGAGAACTTGTTTTTGGAGAATGTGTGCTGCTTACGATCCAACACTCGAGTTCGTTCATCTGGCACACGTCGTCCACCAAATCTCGCATCTCATTTGTCTCGCATGCAAGGATGCTTGCCACTCTGGGGTTTCTTTCCTTGATGCTACTGTTTGTATCCTCACTGATTTCGTTCCAAACTTCAGCCTTGAGTTTGGATTCATCAAAGGTGTCTTTGAACTCTTCGGACATCTCGAAGTCTGGTTTCGACTTCAAGTGTTCTGCCACACTCTTTTCATTCTTTCTGGCCCTCTCGTCGAGCTTTCTGATCTGTTCGATGATCTGAGACTTCGTTTCGGCGTCGGTCTTGACGTTTGTCTTGGGTGTTGAGTGACGGCCCATATTGGTGCTGTGATAAGTTAGCGGAAGCTTGAGGGTGAAGTGATATTTGGACGCCTACTCTTGCAGCAAGTATGCGAAGGAAACGTAGCAGTAAACTTTGGTTTGATGATGAGTACTGGAAGATCTTCTGCGCTGCAACGGCCAAGGATTGACGGACGGAAGCTGCCTAAGGGAGCTGGAAATCCGACGCGTCAAACGTTTGTGTTGTAGAAGAAGAAGAACGGAGAAGAGAAAGAAGCGGACAATGGAGCTGACTCGTGCGCGTCGGGGTGAGTGAAGATGCGGGTTGGTATAGTGAAGCTGCCAATCGACGCGACCAAGTTACAGTATGCTCGGCAGATCTGTTGATGTCGCTCTTGATTTTGTAGTGATAGCTTCACTTCAAGCGAACAAGTCAAAACACAAAGCTGAAATTACCCCCGACCAACGCATCGTCGCATCGAGTGAAGCGCTCACTTGAGGGGGCGTTCTACATAGTTATTTTCCTTTTGACGACGAACCACCAATACTCTTTCGTTCACCGCCTGCCATTTTATTCAGTGAAGCGTTTGTCACTTATTCTCGCGTGACTGCTGAAATTTGCGCCTGATTCGATACGCTCTCACCGTCGCGTACAAACAACACAGAGGACAGATTAATTTACAGTGAGTGACTTGTCACTTCACTCAATGATCCATCGTCTTCTGCGCTGATCCATATCCTCTTCCTTTCCAGTAATTCAAACCTCTCTACCTCTCTTCCACACAACACCTTTTACACAACAACACAACACCTTTTACACAACAACACAACACCTTTTACACAACAACACAACCCGGCAGCTTTGGTCTGGACCCAGCAGGCTCTCATCCAGATCTCGGCTATCGACAATCCAAATCTTCCACATACGATCTACGCTTTGAGGAACAACACCACCTTCAACCCAAATCACGTTCAAGCTTAGACTCTCGTATTCAACCATCACCCCAATCCCCAATCATGGTCAGATCCGGAGGCAAGGCGCCCATCACCGAGGATCCACCTACCAAGAAGCCGAAGTCCAATCAGAACGCCAATGGCTCAATCAAAGCCTCGACCAGTGCTCAGGCTTTGGAGGAGTCTGACTCGGAGCCCCCTGGATCCAAGTCTCGCCCCCTGGCCAAGATACCCCTCGTCCCTCCTATCAACAGGGCCCAGGATTCCGACATAGACGACATTCAGCCAAGTGAGAAACCGACAGTCGGAGAATTCAACAAGCACCTCACCAAACTTATCGACTTCTGTGACAATCTTCCGGACCCGGGCGAAAAGCGCACGTACTCATCACACCAAATCAAACGTGCTTTGCAGATCCACAAACACTATGCCACGCCATCGCTCATCAATAAATGGAGAGGGTGCTCGACTGGCTTCTCGGAGCACGGAGAGAAATTTCCAGAGGCAGCTTTCGCAGGACTGAAGAACGAGCTCACCGAAGCCTACAAGCAAGCTTTGGTTCAGGAAAATCACAATCCCACCGATGCCGATGACCAAACCACTCACCGCTCTGACATCCATGCGCTCCACGCGAAACCGGCTTTCACACTGAGAAAGCACATGCCAAACCCTGCGCAAACCGGCAATGATGAGTACCATGAACTCGAGGCAGAACTGCTCCGTCAGATGAACTACTTGAACCATATCTCGGATTCGTCTTACAACAAGATGATGAGACGTATGGATGTAGTCTCCATCGCTCGTCCGACACCTGTACCTACGCTATACTTCATGCTACACGGTGACAAGCGAGATGATCCGAAGAGTATCGAGTACGGTGTCAATGCCAGAAGCAAGAAACCAAACCTCGCGCCAGTCAACTACAAATCTGCAAACCCCAAGGCCATAAAGCCTTCTGCTTTGTACGGTCTGATCCATTACGGCATCCCTGTCACCGACGTGGCGAGAAAGCACGAAGATCCGGACATCCACCTGGCACTGTTATCCAGGAATGGACTCACCAAGAAGGCGTCGCTACAAGACGCCAAACATCTGAAGACCATCCACGATCTCGTTGTTCGTCTTGAAAAAATCGAAACCAAGGCAGTTGATGGTATGGAGCTTCCGGAGGACGAGGTCTCGGGCACGTTTTCGGAAGCTGAGATCTCACCCATTCGTCATGTTCTTTTCGAATTCATGCACTACGACTGGGAGCAAAAGAACGCCGCAAACTGCTGCGATGATCATCTGCGCGAATCTTGGAAGCATTGGGAAGTTGTCCGATCTCCATCACACCATGCCTATCTGCTCATCCAAATCCTGGAGGATATCGTTGGGCTTCCCAACGATGCCAAGAGTAGACTTACAGTCCAATCACAAGAAGAAATCGACGGCCGCCTCTTTGGTGAGAACATAGTGCACCCACTCCCGCATCTCGTCGAAAAGAATGCATGGCTCGAGCTCTCTCAAATTCTCGACCTTTGGGATGCCACGAACGAGGCTGGTCAGGCAATCGAGACTTTCAATGGCCCGGAGCGCAGGAGTGTCGAGGACGCTTTGGAGCTTTTGGAGAAGCTGAAAAAGCTATGGTTCGTTGACTTGGATTTGTGCTGGGCTACAGACGGCTGGATATTCCACGATGCAGAGGAAGAAGACGCTGATGTTCAAGATTCGGATGAAGAAGATCCTGAACGCGGCATAACCCAAGAAGGCAAGGTTGTTGCCGAACAGCAGGCACAATGGAGAAAGGAGAACAAGTCCAATCTTGCAGCCATGAAACGCAAACGCCTGAACCTTTCGGATGGTGAAGAGCTGCCGGATATCACATCAGCACTGGCAAAACTCACAAATCACTTGGATGCAATTCAATGGCTGGAGCCTACATTCCGAAATCTTGCCCTCTTGCCTCGCTGGTACAACATCCCCAACCTCTACGACCGAATCAAGGAAAAGTGGGATGTATCAGACGAAGACGCCCCCGACATCAACGAGCACCTTCACGTCGCGTACGACCAGATCCTGCAGGATCATCTCAGCACCAAATCGGTGAAGTCGAAGCCGGGACATGCAAAGCACGGAAAAGGACAAGGCAATGAGACCAAGAAGGCCAAGGCAGAGAAGGCCAAGGCAGAGAAGGGAAAGTCGAAGGGCAGTGCTGCAAACTAGGCATCGATACCAGAGAAGGCTCGGGTCGACAAAGAGGTTTCGTTTCAGGTTGACGTTCCTGATGAATTCATGCTATGATAAAACCCCCCTTAAAAACAAAAAAAAAATCGAAGAAATGTTGGACTATTGTACATTGATGTGCCCAAATCTTGAGTGATGTTCCATGTTCAAAAGAAGAATGTCCAGCGGTCATTGTTCATGCGCGTGTCAAATATTTTGTGGTAAGAAACGTTCATTTCAAAAGCTACTTTTGGACTAAAGCTTTCTTGAGGGCTTTCATTCTGCCCCAAGCCTTCGACCACGCGGACTTCCGCTTCCTTTCGTGTCCTTGGATGTTCTTTGTTCTTTCTCCTTCGTTTTCGTTCTCATTCCCAGATCATCCGCCGCCAAAGCACTTCTTGCCAAAGCACTTCTTGCCAAAGCACATGTCGTTCAGTTGTAGTCGTAGTCGTCGTCGTGGTCGGCGAAAGCTTTGGACACGTACTTGTAGAGATCCTTCGGGACGACCGGCTCCGGATCCTCACCAGTGGCGACCCTCTCATTCATGTAGTTGTGGATGATAATGCTCAAGCCCTGGATAGCGGTTTGGAAACCGACGTAGATTGTGGCATCTTTGTTGTCGCGCTGATAACGGTTGGCCCCGAATAGGGTGAAGGCGACGAAATCCGCAAAGGCTTCGATTTCATCCTCATCTTTGTGGCGGACGACATCATTGACTGATCTCCAACCATCTTTGATCAGAGAGTCCCACCTTTCCTGGGCCAAATCTGCGGTGACGGCCATGGCGCGACGCTCTGACTCCTTAGCGCGATTGTTGACTCTAATCAACTTCTGCTTCAGCTCCTGGGGTTTGGTCAGCCAATATCTCAGATCTGGTCGGTCCTGGCTCACCTCGAGCGAGAGTTCCTCGATAGGCTTCTCGTCCAGCTCAGTTTCCTGCTTTGGCTCGATTGCCTGGATCTGTGATTGTCAGCACAAATCGCTGGAGCTTTGGTATGTACAAATCTCACCTTAGGGTCGGGCTTGGTACGCTTTGTTGTCTTCACCGAGGAAGGAGCTTCGGTTGTGTCGGGCTTTGGTGGTGCGAACTTGTGTTTCATGTTTTCATAGATCCTGTCCATTTCGGCTTCGTCCATGTTTGCGATTTGTGTTGTAATTCGAAGGCCTGGTACTGGTCGTATGGTGTCGCGTCGAAAAGACGAGGAAGGAAGATGTCGATGTAATTGTGTGGGAGGGGAAAAAGTTGAACAAGGAAGAGAAGGTGGGAGAAGCGACAGGCACGCCAAGCATGTGATTATCAAGTGAAGGAGCAGTACACTCACTTTGTTTGTCCTGTCCCATGCGCCAAACTGGTCTATGTTGTCAATCGTGTCTTACTTCACGGCCGCAACGAATGTGCGCTGATTATCTGAGAGCACGTCCGTTGAGTAAGATGTGTTTCTCTGGTCGAATTAGCCTGATAAAAATGGCTACCTGACAAATTCCTTCTCAATGCCAGCCACCCATCTTTTTCACGAGGGACATCTATAATTGTTTGACGATTACACAGGCTATTGGCGATGAAGATATTCATATACCTACCTTGCACAAGCAAGCATGTGTTGCTTGACCATGTTCACCAAGTATATATATATAATCGTGCACGACTATTATCTCCCGCTCTCCCTTACCTCTTTTCTTTCCAGTTTCGTTTTGTGCGGGCCAGAGATGGCAGTCGCTCTTTCCGAGATTGGAAAATCAGAAATGTGCTGCTGTACACCCCCGCATCTCTACAATATCCAGGACTTCCAAATCAACGACCCTCCCAGTATCCAAGGCGGCCATTCCCAATCTCAACAACAACAGATGGCGCAGCGACAGATCGCAGCCTTCGCCGAGAAGAACAATGCCGAGATGGCCGTGAGTCTGATAGCCGGAACCCACGTCACCATGAGTCGTCTTACGAAGGCCGAACTCGACCTCGTCCATAGAACGACCATCCGACTTCAAAAGATTGAGGAAGCCTTGAACAACGATCATGGTCTCCAAGTCTGTCTGAAGTGGCTAAGCAAGGCAGTGGAAGATCAGGATATCAGTTGCATGTCTCGGGTACAAAACATGATCCGCAAGCTCGACGAATACACCAACATGGCAATGCCGCTCGTTTTCCAAAAACTGGAAGAGAAAACAGAACAACTAGCCCTAAGAGAACGGTCGGACAAGTTGACGCACCCTACGCCTGCCGCCACACCAAGTCCCAACCATCAGACCAAAGCAAGAACACCCAAAGCCCACGGCATCGTTCACGACTTTGATGATTCGTACGAAGACCCGAAGACTTGGGCTGATCAATACCAGAGAGAGATCGGAACTTGGAAAGCCGGACTGGAGCTCGAGCTTCGACAAGAGTACGTATACGAGGTGGAAGCGTTGAGACGCGAAGTGACAGCGGCAAAGAAAGAGGCGGAAGATGCCAAGGCCGACCTGGAAAAGGCCGACACAGTTGCAGACGAGCGAGCTGAGAAGAAGATACTCAAGCTCAAGCAGGACTCAAAAACCAAATCACAGTCTACCGAGACTGCCAATAAGAAAAAACTCGATGCGGTGAACACGCGTACCAAGGAACTCGAAGGTCTTCTCGAGAAGGAATCATCCGAGCACATGCTTACGAAAGCATACGTGATCAAGGTTGATGGCGAAGTCAGGCTGTTGAGAGAAGAGATCGAACAAGAAAAAGGCTTCCGGGAGGCTGCAGAAGCTTCCAAAACAAGCGCCACCAGGGATGCAGAGATTATGCTGGATGACGTTGAGAAGTTATACCAGTGTTTTCGTGAACAGGACTGTGAAGAATATTCACTGGAGAAGCTCATGTTGGAAGAGGATGTTGTTGTTCTGGAGTGCCAGCTGACGGAGAAGATGTCTATCGAAGAGGAGGTCGCTGTATTGAGGACCCAGCTTGCGCAGAGTTCGACCGCCTTGACCAAGGAGCAAAAGCAATGCAAAGGGTTACGCATTCTCCTCGACGAAATGACTGCACATGTTGAAGAGAGACGAGATGGGTTTTGGAAGAAGAGAAAAATTGACGGTTGAGACCTTGGAAGGAAGCACAGTCGTTTGCCATAACATATTCTTAATTCCACATCCACGCCCTCGTATTCATGTCATCTCACATTCGTGTCCTTGCCCTCGTGTTTCCTCGCCGTGTTTCGTTGCTGAAGTATCTCCGTACTCTTGTGTTTCCTTGCTCTTTCTTGCAATATTCCAGATTCCGTCGCTTCGAGGGTTGGTGCCCATGGAGATGGGTGTGCGGCGTGTTTCGGGGGTACGGGCGGAGGTATGGGCCAAGTAGGCGCGGCAAGGGTGACTATGTCTTCGTTGTGGGCAATGGTCTGGGAAGTCTGAAGTCTCGCTAGAGGATGTCGCTTTGCTGTCCTTGAATCGGTGCAAGCCAAAATCAGTAATTTAAGGCAGCAGCCGGGATCTCAGGGTCCGAACAAAGCACGTGCACGGTGCAACAAAGCTCGATCGCTTCTCCAGATACCTCCAGACCATTCCAAAAGATTTCGTCATAACAGAGTAAACACTCAGTGCTCGAGTAGTCTGTGTCCTTTGCACAATCACAACATGGAAATCACAAGCAATAGGGGATGTTATTGAATTTTGGTAACCTGTCTGATAACTTCGGTCATCTCTTTGCTTGAGGCAGGATCTCCTTGTTTGATCCTTCATTCCAATCCTCCGAAGTCCAGTACCTAGACGTCCACGTCCGAGTCACAACACCTCTAGAGCACATTCGCTCAGCAGGCTTTGGGATTGTCCACGCCTTGGTACGTTAGCAATGCGCCTGTAGGTTGACGAGATCTGGGACTTACTCTCTCCAAGCTTACTCGGAGTCGGAGCCGTCGTAGATGGTACGGGTGTAGATCAAGCCCTTGTTGGTGGTGCGGAAGGTTCTCGAGAACTCGTCCTTGTTGAACAGTCCATCCGAGCTCAGCTTGTCGAGCGTGATCTTGTAGTCCTTGATCTTTTCCATCTCGCGCTCGCGCTCGCGCATAGAGACGGCCCAGTATTCGTTGTTGATGGTGGCACGGATCATAGTTTCGGCCTCGCTAGCAGTGGTTGCGAGTACCATGGCAGCGGCTGTAATGGCGGCTTCGAGACGACCCTTGTCGACGAGGTAGTAGCGGCGATCTTCGTGCTTGGGGTTGAAGACGTGGCGGTCCTCGTTCTCTTCCATGAGTTCTTCGAGTTTGCGGGATGCGGATTTGGCGGCATTGATGCAGCTAGTGGTCTGGTAGGAGAGCTTCATGTTGATTTCGGGGACGAGAGAGAGATCTGGGATTTCAATCAGCGTTGCAAGACTTGGGCCTTGTAACAAAATACTGACCGTGAAAATTGCTTGTTGAATTTCCAAAGCCGCCGGGGCGTGTGTGATTGGTAGGGGTAAGAAAAAGAGAGAGAGAGAGCGACAGAGAGAGAGAATTTGTTTGACTGATCAAGTGAGTTTTTTCTTCTATCGTTGCCTATTCCGTTTGCTTTGTTTGTGTTGACATCTCATAGCTTGTGTCGCGCTGGTCGAGGCATCCTGCCGCTTGTCAATGTCGAGCTTGCCGAGCGTGACTGTCGGGATATGGTCTCATTCTGTCTGGCACGGATGAAAAATGTTCGACCGTGTATCGCTATTTCCTCCATCAGTGCCTTCCTTCCTCAACCAACGATACGATGACGTTTTATTCAGCACTTGCATGTGACAGACGCCAACACCACTTCCTTTTCCTTTCCTGTTTCTCTTTCTCTTCCTGTTTCTCTTCTATAAATTCTCAATCTCTCTCCCTCTCTTCTCTCTCTCTCTCGTCTTTCTTGACAAGATGTCTGACCAAGACCCCAACGACATCACGACTATCGCGTTCCGGAGGTATATGCAGCTGGACAAAGATTTCACAAAACTAGCAGAGAACCTCAGAACAGATCTCGAAAACTCAGCAAGCAAGCAAGATTTGGAAGTTACAGCTTCAACAGTCAGAGAACACGAAACTCGTATTACCAATATTGGTGATCAAGTCAAGAACTCAGCAAGCAAGCAAGATTTCGAAGCTACAACTTCAACAGTTAGAGAACACGAAACTCGTATTACCAACATTGGTGATCAAGTCAAGAACTCAGCAAGCAAGCAAGATTTGGAAGCTACAACTTCAACAGTCAGAGAACACGAAACTCGTATTACCAACATTGGTGATCAAGTCAAGAACTCAGCAAGCAAGCAAGATTTGGAAGCTACAACTTCAACAGTCAGAGACCATGACACTCGAATCACCAACATCGAAGCCACCACTTCGACTGTCGGAGAACACGAAACTCGTATTACCGACATGTGTGTTCAAGTCAAAGACTTAGCAAGCAAGCAAGATTTGGAAGCTACAACTTCAACAATCAGAGACCATGACACTCGAATCACCAACATCGAAGCCACCACTTCGACTGTCGGAGAACACGAAACTCGTATTACCGACATGTGTGTTCAAGTCAAAGACTTAGCAAGCAAGCAAGGTTTGGAAGCTACAACTTCAACAATCAGAGACCATGAAACTCGAATCACCACCACGACTTCGACTGTCGGAGAACACGAAACTCGTATTACCAACCTTGGTGATCAAGTCAAGAACTCAGCAAGCAAGCAAGATTTGGACGTCATCACTTCGACCGCCAAAGACCAGGACAACCGCATCACCAACATGTGTGTTCAAGTCAAGAACTCAGCAAGCAAGCAAGATTTGGACGTCATTACTTCGACCGCCAAAGACCAGGACAACCGCATCACCAACATGTGTGTTCAAGTCAAGAACTTAGCAAGCAAGCAAGATTTGGACGTCATTACTTCGACCGCCAAAGACCAGGACAACCGCATCACCAACCTTCAGGAACAACTGAAGGATCCTTCTGTCAACAACCGCCTTTCTTCAGCAGAGGAAAATATCTTGGCCGTTCAGGGACGACTCAAGGATCCAGCAGTGAGCAATCAACTTGCCTTCGCAGAGCGCCAAGTCTCGCGACTCGAAGCGAATGTCAAGAACTCAGCAACCAAGCAGCAGTTCGCCGACATCCAGAAGAACTTGAAATTCTTCGTGAAGAAAAGCGTTGCAGTCGAAGACTTTGAAACTCTGAGCAACGCATTCGGGAGCCTCAAATCCCAATTCGAAAGCTTGGTTTCTGTCGAAAGTGTCTCGGTCCTCGAGTTCGGCGAGCTTCAAACAAGTCTCCGTGAGCTGCAGACGACGATCACAGGCTTGGTGACCGGCGAAGCTTTGGGGAATGTCGAAGAAAACCTCTTGAAGCGACAGAGAAACCTAGTACGCCTATTCAAGATATTGACCAAGACGCAAGATGAAGCCAGTCGGACCCAAGCAGAGAAAGACCAAAAGGACATGCAGAAGTTCAAAGACCTGGAGACCAGGATGAATGCATTGGAACTTGCCAGAAAGGAAGATTTGGAGAAATACAACAGCAAGATCTCGACAATCAACGAGAGTGTCGCGTCACTGGAGCAGACTATCGCTGCACAGGCTCTGCTAATCAAGGATATGACAGCAGAAGTTTCAGTGTCGACCAAGGCAATCAGCTCATTCGAAAGCTTGTCTGCAAGCATCAATGTCTCCGCAGATCTTCAGACCCAACAAAAGAATGGCATTGAGGAAATCAAGAAAACGCTGACCAATGTCGAATCCAGACTGAGTCTTGTGGACAGTGTTCCACTGGCAATGCAGATCTTGACCGGGAAACAGTCTAGCCTCTCCAAGGATGTGGAAGGCATGAGAGCCAAGGTGGGCCATGTTGAATCCAGTCTGAAGACTCTGGACAGTGTTCCACTGGAAATGCAGATCTTGACCGGGAAACAGTCTAGCCTCTCCAAGGATGTGGAAGGCATGAGAGCCAAGGTGGGCCATGTTGAATCCAGTCTGAAGACTCTGGACAGTGTTCCACTGGAAATGCAGATCTTGACCAGAAATCAAACCAGCATCTCCGAGGATTTGGAAGGCGTGAGAGTCAGGGTTGGCCTTGTCGAGAGCGCCATGACACCTCTCAAACTGTTGCCTGCAGATCTGGAAAGTTATTCCCTCACGGTCCAAAACACCACGTTGAAGCTCGAAAATGTGTTGTCCGTTTTCGAAGGTCTCAATGTCCGTGTCGATCTCGTCAAGGATGTCCCCAAAATGCTCGAAACCATGTCGAGGAACCAGGACATGTACAAAACACAGATCCAGCAGGCTGGAACATATGTTAAGGATAATACGTCAGAGCTCAAAAGGGTTTTGTCGACTGTCGAAGGTCTTAATGTCCGTGTCGATCTCGTCAAGGATGTGCCCAAAATGCTCGAAACCATGTCGAGGAACCAGGACATGTACAAAACACAGATCCAGCACGCTGAAACAGAAGCCGAAAACAACAAGTCAGATCTCAAAGACGTGTTATCCCTTGTCGAAGGTCTCAAGGACGGCGCCGAACTTGTCAAGGATTTGCCCAAA